>PXNZ01000342.1:0-49094 GCA_003012085.1 Trichoderma brevicompactum | reverse complement strand
CCCCTCTCCCGTATACTCCGTATGCTATGAAGAAGTTACGATATGAGAGTAAATGAATAACATTATGATTGATCCGTGGTCGATCAAGCTGCGACCTCGCTCTGGTTCCAAAAAAATGGCGTATTCTTCAAGAGCGCACTAATACTCTAAAATCTAAATCCCCAGCAGGGCAACACACTGAGAATTGAAAGGAAATGAAAATCGAACAACGCACACAGTGCATAGCCTCCAGAAACTCACGCTATAGAAGAACAATGCATAATGAAAAGAAGATAGACAGATAGAATATGACGTCTTATTCGACCGGCGTCTTCTTTGGCCGCCCTGATCTTGGCGGATCCACGACGTGCTCCATCAGCACCGGCTTACCAGGCACAAACCCCCTCTTCCGCGCTCTTCCCAGCAGCTTAATAAATGCGACACGTTTGATGCCGCATTTGACCTCGATATCCTTGGACTTTACGCCTTCGCTGTAAAGCGCTAGCGCAGTGGCTCTAGCAGCGATCGACGACGAGGGACCTCTTCTGATGCGACCTAGGGCAACGGCTGGAAGTTCCTCTTGGGGAGAGAGTTGCAGGGGAGCTTCGTTGAGAAGCGCATTGGGAGATCCAGTAAGGGGAGGATAAACAGGTGGTGCGCCGAGATATGCTGAAGCAGCAGCGGCGGTAGCAAGAAGAGGATTTGCGGCTGCCAAATCAGATATAGAGACCGCGGAAGCTACTAGCGGAGGATCGGTGGCGGCGGCTGGCGCAGCGGGGAGAGTTGGATCCTTTGCCTGCTGAGGCTGTGAGATGTGAGGCTGGCGATGATCCATGCTGGTTTGCTTGGTGCTGCACCGAGTTCATGCGCCGCGAGAGAGTGCGATGGCGAGAGTTATACAAGCAGAGCGCTGCATACTGGGTAGGACCTTGCTAGCAGATGCGCCGGACGCTCTTAGCTGGTGTTGGTTGGCCGGAGATCCTTGTTTGGTGGTGACTTGGGGCTTCCATGGCGTCTGTTTAACCCGTGGGTTGATTGCCCGTGTTGAGTGCAGTTCATGCGGTTCGGACATTGGTAACGGCTCTAATAGGGAATAGCTGCTACCTGCTAAACCTTGGAATGTGCTGCTTAATCTGAAGCGCAACAGTATTAATCTCGATATGTAATCAAATGTCTTGCAGGCCACACAGAACACAGAGGTCACAACTACCGGCCTTGTCTCGGATTTTGTTTCCAAGAGTCATGCATCTATTATTTCTCATGACGTGCGGAACATCAACGCACGAGATGCAGTTCCTTTTACGGCCGAATCGTGCCCACGGCTGTCACTCGCGAGATGGCTAACTGAGACACTTGCACCTGCTAGCATTTAGTTCCCTAGGTTGAATCCAGCTCCCATCTGCATGCTCTATCAACAACACTTTACAACAACATCCTACTTCTTTCGTGCTCACCACTTTGACAACTGCTAAAACACCCAAACTTCATCATTTTTATCCCCTCAAAATCCCCTCGAGATTTCATCAGTATCATTGCTATTCCGTATAGCCATCCGCTTCCCGTCTCTAGCACTACCTATGACTCCCCCCCTGCCAGAACTAAGAATGCATGCCGAGACCCAGAGTTTCGCATCTGCAGGTCTGCTGACGCTCCCTCCTCCACACCACAGCCAATGCGGGCTTGCCAGCTGATCGCGGACCCCTTGCTCAGCCTTGCCCTGTTGGCTGTGTGGTTTTTCCTCCTGCGCAGCGTCACTCACGTTTAGCCAGGCGATGTGTCAGAGGAGATCCATCTTTACTCGTGCCTAATTTGGCCGCCGAAGGCAAGGTGTTGGGAAGCGCTCACTGCTGATGCGCAAACTGAACATGTGATGGCATTTCCCATGGGAGGGTTTTTTTCCCCTGGGTGCCTGCAGCTAGCTGTGCAGTTTAGGCTCTGCAAGATGCCAGGGATCAAATGCCGCCGGGAGAAATAAAAGGGTATATGTTGCTAGCTCACCACCATCGTCTAGAGCTGCAGCGCTTGCGTTCCTCAGCTCGGTTCAGCCCTACCTTATGCACGGAGGAGACGTGAATGCATGCTAAGGTGTTCGTCTTTCTTTCCTCTAGAACTTTGAGGCTCATAGAGTAGCTTCATTGTTGGCCGAATCCACCAAGTTATCTTCTCCCACCCTTTCCCTCTCCACGCCGTGGAGGCACCCGTAACAATGAAGCCTCCAAAGCCCCCCAACGATGCTTCGCCAAAATCCTTCATCAGCTCCGTCACCGAGTTCTATCGTTCGCAAATCGGCGGCGAGTCCGTCATCAACTATGCCTATACCGACTTCCCCTGGCGTCTCCTCGCCAAGGACATCTACTACTTTTTCGTCTACTGCTGGGCCCTGCCATGGGTCTTGTTTCCTCTGCATCCTTTCGAGTCGGGCGAGCTTGATGAGCTGTATCCATCGCGGATGAACATGTTCTGTCTCGCCGTCCACTTCTTCTTGATCATTTTTCAGCTTGTATTTCTTGTCACTCTGCCGTTTGCGATATTTTTCCCTGCATGGATGGGAATCGCCGGCGTGGTGGGCTTCCATTTCTTGAACAAGTTGATCTGTATGCTGTTAAATGGCAGAGGCATCATTTTTCACTCTGATGAAAAGTATGCCAAGCCACGGCCAGAGCATGCACACGAGCAGTGGATATTTCTAAACGGCGTCTCTATCGGGTATGTGTCCCATCTCGGTATATAGTTTTGTGTTATTGGCCCGTCTAACTTGAATCGACAACTTAGCGAACACTGGATGAAGATGAATCTAAATCGCCTAGCCATCACGTTTGGTCGTCCCATTCTTGGTATCCACAATCAGACTTCTGGTGTTATTTTCGATGTCATCGAGTGTCTCATACAGCGCAACTTCTCGTATGCAACTGATGATGTCCGCGTTTGCTACAAACATCTCAAGGATATCCTCTACAACCCTAAAAAGTCAAAGGTTGTGTTCATCATGCACTCGCAAGGAGCTATAGAAGGCGGCATGGTTCTGGATTGGCTTCTTCAGGAGATGCCCCAGGATCTGCTCGCAAAGCTCGAGGTATACACTTTTGGCAGTGCCGCCAATCACTTCAACAACCCTCACCGCCACGTCATCTCGCAAGACTTAACCCGGTCAAGGCCGCTTGAAGCTATGCAGACGTTGGTGTCTGAGGCTGCCTATGAAACCCCAGTCACGACTCCCCTGGAGGTTATGAAGGACCCAATGGTCTCCGCATCCCTATTACGACGATCTTCTTCCATAACATCATATCACACTGCATCCGCCGCCAAGGACAGAGCTATTGGCCACATCGAACATTACACTCACAACACCGACTTTGTCGCCATATGGGGCATTCTCCATTTTGCCACCAACAAAATGGCATACCTACAACTACCTCGCTTCCTTGGCCGTCTCTTCAATCGTTCCAACGGCCATGGCGGACATCTCCTTGTCCAACACTACTTGGATGGCATGTTTCCATTGAAACGCGATCCTGAAACCGGAGAGTTCATTGGAGCCGACGAAAACAACGCATTCATGGAAGAGGTTATCAAGGTTGGCGTCGAGGGCACCGCCATGGACAATGCGCGAGAGGCTTTCGAGATTAGCTATGGAGGCACAGGGGGGTTCGGAACCGGCGAGATAACGACCCCCATTGAGGTTTACGATCAGTTCTCAACCCACAGAAAGCACAGGACAGATGTCAAGGTCAAAGAACTCAGCAGACTATGGATGTACAGGAACGGGCTAAGTCCCCCTGAGCCGACAGTCATCTTGGCAGCGGAGCTAGTTAGCATGCACAGGAACTCGATCTTTTAAGACTCTTGACTGGAAAAGTGTTACTCGCGGCAGAGTTTGTCGGCATACACTATACTTTGAGTGTAAGTCATGAGCATTCTCACCCATGGTTTGGAGCATAACAGGGCAGAAGGTTGCCCTCTTTAGTTTCCTTTTTGATTTCCTTTTTGTTTGCTTCGTCCGATATAGAATGAGATACCTGGTGGAAAGTGTAAAATAGGAATCACCAACACTGACGAGTTTATGACACTCCTGATGCCCAGCAAACGCATCATATCAAGTCTTTATAAATAAGAATGAAAAATACCAAACATGAAGCAAAAATAACAGACAAAGGGCCAAAAGAAGAAAAAAGATATGACGAGAGTGGGACTCGAACCCACGCGGATTGCTCCACCAGGAATTGCTGTTAAGGTAGCCTTAACCTGACGCCATAACCAACTCGGCCATCTCGCCAATCACATCGGTTGAAATTCGGAGGCCATATTGCATATTATGAAGGTGAACAATTGCTCCCTGGTGCAATACCTGCGTTCACCAGGCCTACCCTAGGACGGGATATCCAATTCCTTGCTGGGTTGAGAAGAGGTTGTAAAGTGGTGTAGTGGGCTAAATCTGGAAAATGATTGTACGGTGCATACTATTCACATTGCGCTTTTCAAGGTGAGAAAAAAAAATAGACACAGGTTGGATCTTCTTGTTTACTGCTGCTTTCCATGGGTAATATTTGAATGCTGGGAGGGGTGTAATTAAGTACACATCAAGATGGCCTGTAACGAATGAATGTAACCCGCAGGGCTTGGTAACAATACATGTCAAATATAGATATAGAGGTTATACGAGCACGCTGCCGTGAAAATATTCACGCGTGCATTCATGTCAAAAGTACCCGTTGGGTTAGGTAACTTGCAACATCTAGTAATATCTGCTCTAGCACTGAAACAGCGTCATGCCATTCCCCAGGCTTCAGGTTCGCATGTGGGAGGTGGAGCTCCAAGACGTGGCGACGGTGGCAAGGGTCTAACGCGCAGCCAGCGAATCTTATCGCCCATCTGCCCCTCCAACTCGATGTGCTGTTTTGACGGGTTCCAGCAGGCAGCCAAGAGAACCAAGATCTAGAGCGATCAGCAGCAGAGTTGCGAGTCTATGGCTAGCTGAAGCTTGTTTGCTATGACGCAGCCCGTCTCAACGGCTCCTCATGCCAATTCTTAAATCCCCTATAGTAATCGTGTCTTGTTATCTCGAACCACCAGAAGTTCACTTACATCCTTCCACCATCTTTTTTTTGTTGAGCCCTGCACAAATAGGCTAGCATTATCACTTATTACTTGTGGCCTGTCTGCTGGCTTGCTAGGCGCTTTTCTCCTGACGACCGTTGCTACGACGCTTTGTTTTTTTTTCTCTTTCCCCCCCCACCCATTTCCATCTCCCGTCAAGTCTTTTTTCTTCTTCTTTCCTCTTCTTTCTTCCACTTCCACCATTGCAGCACTGCAAGCACAGAAAGCAGCAACGACGACTGCAGGGGAGCAAAGGCAAATACTCCTGCCAATATGTTCGTCCTTAGAAATGGTATGTGAAAGCGTGAATGCGACCCTGAAGCATGCGTGACTCCGCATGTGCGGTGCAGCTTTACTTGCCTATATTTATTTGCCCCTCTCCTTTGCCAACATCCTTCGACCTTGACTTCTCTTCATCGGTCATCGCTTTCCAATTTTTGTTCCCACGCGCTGTGGTACTCTTGCTAACATCTGCCTCCACTCAGTTGGCAAGCTGATCTTCGGCTCAGCTGCGCAAGAATCACTTATTGAGCTCCCCCAAGGCCAGCTCTACCTCGTGCGACCCCTCTCTCCCAAGGGCTACTCAGAGCTCATCTTCAAGGACTCCGCCATTCGCATCCGCCGGACCAACCAAGACTTCCAATACCAGCTTGTCGTCCAGCGGGTGTTTGAAGAAGGAGAAGCTGAACTGCTTGCCGACGAAGAGGGAGAGGACGCGGAGATCGACGCTCTTGTGGGCGAGCGCGACGAAAAGACTTTTTTGCTCGACGAGGCTCTGCATTTCCGCATTGAGATTAGGGAGGGAAGCGACGAGACTGTTCTCGCCTGGAAAGATTTGAGCGGCGACAACGGTGATCTTTACGAGTTTGTCTGCGACAACGTCGTCACATCTGCGGAGGTGAAGCGATTCCTTCGGACTGCGCAGGAGTGTCAATACGAACGCAAATATCGCAAGCCGCATACAACAGCCTCCGACGAGGACCTTGAACAGTTTGAGTTCCCCGAAGAGCAGCCCATCCCTCCCGCCAGTCCCATCCATAGCCCTACTCTCGCCCGGTCCATCGACTCCATCGACGACATGTTTGCCAAGAAAACCGCCAATATTTCGGCCAAGCGCGAGCCTGCAGTGGAGCAACCTGAGGAGGTTGAAGCTCCCCAGCAGGCGCCGGACCCTAATGCTCCCCCTAAGCCGCTTGAGATCTATGCTGCCGTATCCGGTGAATTGCATCTCTATGACCCCCAAGCAGGCCATTTCTCTCAGGTTGAAGATTCTGTCATTGCTACAGTTTCCGAAGTGGGAAAGTGGGAGTATTGGCTACAGATTGATGGAGCAGGCAAGTCTTTCCTCGGCACTCCCGTTACCGCCGAGTTCAACCCCGTGTTCGACTTTGAGCATCTCTCCTTCATCTTCAACCACTGGTCAGAAGACGGAACTGGAAGATCTTGGCTGCTCCGGTTCAAGGATCAACCAACACTGGAGAAGTTCCAAGAAGCGGTAATGCAGGCGCTCTGGGAGAAACTGAATGAGACCAAGTGGAAGAAGATTCAGGAGAAAGAGCGTGAATATGTTTTGGACTCGTTCAATGATCTCGCCATGGAAGATGCTCCACCAATAGAAGAAGAAGAGGAGGAGGAGGAAGAGACAGAGGAGGAAGAGGAAGATGACCGCGGACGGTACGAGGAGGAGGATGAAGACGAAGATGAAGAGCGCCAGGAAAGGGGCGACGGAGAGGTCAACTCCCAGCTTGCCGTGGGCTACAAGTATGACCGCTCCTTCGTCGTTCGTGGTTCCAAGATTGGAGTCTTTACCCACACACCGGATAATCACCTCAAGTTTTCCACCAATATTTCAAAGGTGACTACTCCTGGAGGTAAACTGATGAACCCCAAGAAGGTTATGCTCCACAAAGAGGACAGAGATCTTATCATGCAAAACGATGTGGACCCGAATAAGCTCTACCGTATGGACATTGAGTACGGCAAGGTCGTTGATGAATGGAATGTCCATGATGATATCCCTGTGACAACGTTTGCTCCAGAGAACAAGTTTGCGCAGATGACTGGAGAACAGACGTTCCTGGGTATTTCTCATAATGCACTATTCCGAGTCGACCCTCGCCAAGCTGGCAACAAGATTGTCGATTCGGAATTGAAGCAGTATGCCTCAAAGAATGACTTCTCTTCCATTGCTACTACCGAGAAGGGCTATATCGCCGTAGCGAGCAACAAGGGTGACATTCGCCTGTTTGACCGCCTTGGAATCCGAGCCAAAACACAGCTTCCTGCCCTTGGTGACCCAATTCTAGGCATGGATGTTTCAGCCGACGGCCGATGGATTTTGGGAACTACCAAGAACTACCTCCTCCTTGTCGACGCCCAGCAGCATGGTGGAAAGAACGAGGGAAAGCTTGGTTTCGAAAAGGCATTCGCTGCCGACTCAAAGCCTCGTCCTCGTCGACTGGCTCTTTCACCGGAACACGTCGCTCAGTTTTACCATGAGACTGGCCAGCCTGTATCATTTACGCCTGCCAAGTTCAATACGGGTGAGGGTGCAGAGGAGACAAGCATCATTACCGCTTCTGGTCCGTACATCATTGAGTGGAACCTCAAGCGGATCATCCGTGGTATGAAGACACCGTACAAGATTAAGCGATATGAAGAGAAGGTTATGGCAGATGACTTCAAGTTCGGCTCGGATAAGAATGTCATTGTCGCTCTGCCCAACGAGGTCAACATGGTTGCCAAACAGAGTCTCAAGATGCCCACGCGAGAAAGCATCATTGGCGATGTCCGGCTCCTTGGCGGTGGACGGAAGGCCTCGGGGAGAATTGGCACGGCAAAGAGTGGCCAGTATAAACTCGGAAGGGATGATATTGTGGAATCACCCTACTAGAGTGCTGTGATATATACCAAACGTTGGTCATATTTAAGGAGTGTGGGAAGGAATATTGAAGGGACAGAAGGTAGAAGGAGGTAAGATAAGATGATGACGATGATGATGGGATACCATAGGTTGCTTTACATAACGCGGTTAAGGGGAAGGGATGGAGTTTCCTGGGCTCATGATGTTTGTTGATTTTGCTATTATTATTATTTTTTCCCGCTTAGATACCTGTGTGTCCTCGGAGTATATTGTCAAACGTGAATAAAGTCAACGATGTTAACGTCGAGATTGTTGATTCTGAGTACTGGGCACTGGGATGGTTATTTATGAATGAGCATGTGACGTTGGTATGATTTACCATGCGGTATAAGATAGCCTAGTATAATGTGAATAAAGCACTCCAAGTATGCACATTTTCCACACGAATCAAAAGGAAGGAGAAGTGGCAATTATGGTGATTATTAAAAAAAGGTCATACACGTTTTTATTCGCTAACCCAGCGTAGACAAATAAATAAATAAGAAATCCTTTAGGCTACCATAGAAACAGCATTTAAAAAAAACAAAACAAAGGAAGCAAGTTGCGCAGAACACGATAACGATAGCCATTAAAACTATTCAGATGATTCTGGAGCCTCAGCAGGCTGCTCGCCGCCTGTTATCAGATCCTTGGCATCTTCGGCCGCCTGCCGCACCTTTTGACCGAGACCAACAACTGCGCCGGAGATGTTGCGCAGCGTCTTGGTTTGCGCATTATCGGACGAGAGGCGAGTCATTTCTGCCACGAAGCTGGCTCCCCACCAGGCACTCGTGTACTTGAACACGTAGCGCTCGAGCTTACGATAATTGGCTTCGCGCTGCTCGGGGCTCATGGTGACGGCGTCATGGATGGCGTTGGCAAGTTCCTCCGTGTTCCAAGGGTTGACAATGAGACTGCCGTTGAGAGATTGGGCGGCGCCCGTAAACTCGCTGAGAATCATGACGCCATGGTTTTCGCGCTGGGTGGCAATGTATTCGTAGGAAACCAAGTTCATGCCGTCTCGCGTAGATGAGACCAAGCACACGTCCGAGACGGCGTAGAGGGCTGTAAGCTCCTCAAAAGAGACGGACTGGTGGAGGAAGTGGATAGGCATGAACTCGATGGTGCCAAATTTGCCGTTGATTCGGCCAACGAGTTCATTAACAACGGCGCGGAGATTCTGGTATTCCTCAACGTCTTGCCGAGATGGAACGGCGACCTGAACGAGAACAATTTTGCCGATCCACTCGGGGTGCTCTGTCAAAAACACTTCAAGGGCGTGTAATTTTTGAGGAACACCTTTGATGTAGTCAAGACGGTCAACGCCAACAATCAGTTTGACGCCCTCGAATTTGCGGCTGAGGGTGGCAATGCGCTCTTGGACCTTTGGTCTCTTGAGGCCTTCCACAAACTTCTCGGGGTCGATGCCAATAGGGAAAGCTCCGACAGTGACAAAGCGGCCGTTCCAGTCAACGCCGTTGGGGGTAGTTGGGGTATCAAGAATTCGTGAACAGCTGCTGAGGAAGTGGCGAGCATAGTCGTATGTGTGGAAGCCAATGAGATCGCAGTCAAGGAGACCGGTAAGGAGAGCCTCTCTCACAGGGAGAATCCGATAAATCTCGCTGCTAGGGAAGGGAGTGTGTAGGAAGAAGCCAATCTTGACATCCTTCTTCGTGTCGCCAATCTCCTCTCGCAGCATTTGGGGCAGGAGCATCAGGTGGTAGTCGTGAACCCAAATAAGGTCGCCGTCCTGCACATCCTTGATGACTGTCCTCGCGAAGAGGCGGTTGACTTCTTGGTACGCGCTCCACGCAGACTCGTCAAAGGTAATTTCACCGGGGTGGTAGTGGAAGAGCGGCCACAGGATGGAGTCTACAGCAAAACAGATACATATATCAGTATTGATTGCGGCTAGGATGGCATATAGAACAAAGAAGGGGGAGTATAGGGAAGCCTACTGGCGAAGCCGTTGTAATGTCTGTCTGCTAGTTCATCGTCAATGAAGACGGGATGAGCGCCGTACTCATCTTTGAGACGGCGCTTCATGCCCTCGACTTCGTTTTCGGGGACCTCGAGGCCCGGCCAGCCATACCATTGGAAACTGGTGGTTTTGCTGAGACCGCTGAGACCAGTGACAAGTCCGCCGGACGACATGGAGAAGCTATAGCTTCCATCATCAGAGCGTTTGATGGTGATGGGAAGGCGGTTCGAGAGGAGGAGGAGGCGGCCAGGGTGGCCCTCTCCGTCTGAACCAACGGCAGCAGGCATTGTTTTCTTTCAATGGTCTAGTAAGGCTCCCGGCTTGTAGTACTCGCTGCAGATCGTCGTCCAGGATTCAGTGCTTCGGTCGGCTGAGAGAGAGAGAGAGTCGGAATTGATGTTATTCAGCACGACGACGGTGGCGGCGACTAACAGCTAGGGGAAGCGTGGGGAGGGTTGGTCGGTCGCTCGGGATGACGACAATCGAATCGTAGCTCTGTCGCCGAGCAAAAGGTGGAAAAGCTTCGGGAGGCGCAAGGCCAAGCAGGCGGCCGGTTTGGATGGCAGTCGCTATCACGCAGAGGCGCTCGCAATCCTCAAGCGTATTAGGCAGTGTGGACGAGAGACTTTTGCCACAGGTCTATGCGAGGAGCAAAGATGGGAGATGGTGCCGTTGCGCATATGGTTTTATTCCATGCTTACTTTGCGCGTCTCTTTTATAAAGCTTGCAGAGGAGGGGCAGTTGGGACAGCCCTTGGCAGCGCGGGAGGGGGAGGGGCAGCTCCGGGCTCTTTTAGCGGCTATATTCCAGGCTACGGCGCTTTAGCACAGACCTAAAGTTACATTACAGCTCCCTGACGCAGTCATACATACAGCAAGGACACTCGTCACTTTTTTCTCTCTCTGCAACGTTGATGAGGGATATTCTTCTAGCATCAATGCGATAATTACGCAGGTACCTACCGTATAGGGCACCATGACAAGCTCTGTAGGGCATCGGAGTATCTTATGTTTGTGGCCATCGTGCTGGGCATGTGCAAGCAGGCACATACGGAGCAAATAGTCCGTTTGTCCTGCATCTACTCCGTAATAGTATGGAGTACCTTAGGTTAGTAGATCGGTGATCACCGATCAAAGAGTGTAGCGGAATCCATCAGCGGGAGAGTATACATGAGCAAAGTATGATGATGATGCAACAAACAACAACCTTCAAGATTGTCTACAGGGGCTGATATCAGCAAGGCCAGAAAATTTTGACAGTCCAGGCAACGACGGGTGCGCCAAATTCAGTTCCTGAAACCCCTGACCAATGAATGATTCTAGCATGGCCATGCGCGGTATTGGATTGCGCAAAATACATTCAAAGAGGGTTTCAACCGGGCCGAAGCAAATTGATACATTGGCTTAAAGTAGGTGGGTAGCCAAGTTTGTCATCCTCCTTGTGGCATCTAAGCAGTGAGGTGTGGCGAAAAGAGGAAGCATGTAGGGTTTCTGAAAATTCAAATCAATCTCGTCATTTGTTTCACCGTACTGAGGTGGTACAGTTTAACCACATGATATAAAAGAATCTCTTTTACTACCCATCTACCGGGGTAGATTGTGGCAAAAAGAAACTGTGAGGAACCTCTGACATCTTTACCAGAGTATCATGTAAGGCACTAATCTGTAAGTAAGATATTTTAAGCTCAGGTCAGGGGGTCCAGAGAGGATATCCATCCCAGTGCTATAATGAACATCTATGCGAGACTTTTCGTACGCCCTCGCAGTCTATTACCTTTTGCTACGTTCGTCTAATCTCTGCCGCCTCTAAGTACCATCTTCTAGTATTAAAATATTGCAGAATCACTCCAAGTGAGAGCTTAGGTATTTTTTATACCTTGGTATCTGAGATGGCTCTTTAGTAAGACATGGATCACTACTAAGGAAAAGTTACTCCGTAGAGTACCTACAATACTTAGCAGCGACCCACTCTTTTCCATGTGCTGCTAATCTAGCATGGGGACGCGACCGGGCCATGACTTTTTTTTTTATCGATAAGCGTCTTCCTTGTGTTAGGAGCCGCATTTTTCTTTGGGGTGTCAATCGCGGCGGCGACGACCTCATCACCCTGTCGCCTTGGGGGAGCGCTCATCGCCATGGATTCGTCGCAAGATTTCAATTCCCTCCAGGAGGAGATCCAAAAGTCCCTCATCTCGACCGTCAAGTCTGCCAATCGCATCGCATCTCAAGATCTGAGTTTCCAGCGCACCATCAACCCTGACGTTGCCGAGCAGCTCGACGAAAAGACGTCGCGCATTCTCGACCTCTCCACGCGGCTTTTGAATTCGGCAGCTCGAGCTTGTGGCATAAAGCCCCCCAAGCTAGAAGACCCCGAAGATGTGGATATGAACTGGCGCACGGTGGTGGATGTAGTGGACTCTATTCTGGAGAAAGCAGATCGGGCCATGGATGAGTATACGGGCTTGGTTAAACAGAGAGAGAACGGCGATTCGGATTCTGTAAGCTCTCTTCGAACAAAGTGTGCGGGTGTGACTCTAATTATTCATCGCCAAAAAGAATACCAAGACAAAGCAAACCAAATCGACTGGCAAAGTTATTCGCAACGCCAACGTGAAGAAGCCCCAATTAGACTTCGAGATCCGACCAAATAACTTCCCTGACGGGCCGTGGAAGCCCCTTTTGACAGAAAAGCCTCATGCAAAGGTGCCTCTGGATAAGAGCCTCGTCACATTTGTCGGTGATAATGGCGCGCCTCAGTATGTTTCTGCGCAGTTTCCATTCCCTACGTGCTGGTTCCTAGACTGACCATCCACTCTTTAAAACAGGTATAAGCATCCATACGAATCTGAGATATCAACCATGCAATACCCTGATCGAGTATATCAGACCCTGGACCCAATCCCACCTCAGCCAGTTGAGACGACTGCGGCAACATGGATTGATACATATGAGGGTGTTGTCGAGATGCTCCAGGAGTTGAAAAAGGCCAAGGAAATTGCGGTTGATTTGGAGCATCACGATTTTAGAACATATGTCGGCTTGGTCTCCCTGTTGCAGATTAGTACTCGAGAAAAAGACTGGGTTGTCGATACGCTGAAACCCTGGCGACATAAACTGCAAGTGCTCAACGAAGTATTCGCTGATCCCACTATCGTCAAGGTAAGGATTCTGTCAAAAAAAAAAAAAAAACCCCTTCTTGTTTCTGCTGCTTACAACTTTACTAGGTTTTCCATGGCGCATATATGGACATGGTTTGGCTCCAGCGAGATCTTGGGCTCTATGTTAATGGCCTCTTCGACACATTCTTTGCATGCGAGGCTTTGCATTATTCTAGCAGAAGCCTGGCGTTCCTGCTCTCTAAGTTTGTTAATTTTGATGCCGACAAGCGATATCAGTTGGCTGATTGGAGGATACGGTACGTCGCACCAACTTGTTCCAAATCTTTTATTTGAAAATTACTAATTCTAGCTAGGCCTCTTCCTGAAGAGATGATGTATTACGCTCGTTCAGATACCCACTACCTTCTCTACATCTATGACAGAATTCGAAACGACCTGGTTCAGTGTTCGGATCGCAATATCCCCGAAAAGGATCTCATTGGCCGTGTTTTAGAAAAATCACGGGAGCTTTCACTATCACGACATGAGAATAACGAATTCAACGAAGAAACTGGTGAAGGATCCAGGGGCTGGTTTAACTTTGTCCTGAAGAACTCACACCTTGCCTATAAAAGTGAACAATTCGCTGTATTTAGGGCTCTTTGGAAATGGCGAGATGTTACTGGGCGTAAAGAGGATGAGAATCCTAATTTTGTGCTTGGCACCAACAATCTAACGGAAATCGCACGTGTCAACCCGCCCGACGCCAAGGCCCTTCATAGCCTACTACCCCTAACCGCATCTCTGGCTCGATCCAGGGTGAATGAGATATGGAGTCAGCTTCAAGAGGAAAAGGCACGAGGAGGACCAAGCCTGCTGCAGTTTTTCTCTTCCCGAGATCCGGCATCGATACCGAATAAGAACGGAATCCCCAGAGTCGCGAAAGCACAAAACCAGACCCCAAGATTGGACGGTGAAGTCACGGCTACCAGATTGGCGCGTTCGCAATTATTTGGAGATGTTGCTGTCAGCTCGCAATGGGATGAAACGAAGGGAGCCACAGTCGCACAAGAAGACTATTTCCCATTCCCTTGGCAACGGTTCGTCGAGGATGTTACAGACGTCGTGATTGGAACCGAGCCTGTACAGGAACCCGCAGCAGCAACGGAAGAGTCTGTAAATGAAACTACCGTTCCTGCAGTGGAAGACGAAAAGGACGAGGAATTTACGCTGCGGAGAGGAACGAAGAGAAAATCCGAAGCGATGGAAAGCGATGAGCCGATATCTAGTGACATCGAGTCCGCTTCTGATGGCGATGAAGAGATGCGAGATGATGTCAACGATAGTAGCGCTGTCATTGAGATAGAAGCTGAGGATCTACCTCCCAAGGCGGCGAAGAAAGCGAAGAAGCTAGAAAAGAAGAGGAAGCGGGAAGAAGCCAAGGCAGCTCAGGAGCAGCAACATTTGGAGCTCCGTAGTAAGAGACACGAGGAGCGACTTGCCCGCAAAGAGCAGAGAAGGAGCCAACAAAAGGCAGAGGTGGAAGAACGCTCCAAGTACCAGGCTGTTCCTTTCGATTATAGCAAAGCAGCATCAGTCCTTCACGCTAAGAGAGACGAGGCCAAGGAGTCGGCTCCTGAAGAGAAGAAGAAGGTATTTGATCCATACGCGAAAACAGGCGATGACGAGATCAAACCGGCAAGACGGATGCCGCCAATTAGGGGTGAGAAGAGCGCAACATTTAAGAAGTGAAAAGGGCCATCATGGGGCTGTTGGTTACATGTATAGATTAATAGCATTTAGCCATCTATCAGGGTTATAGGCAGAGAACGGCGTTGCACATAATTGAACAATTATTGGGGCTATCCAATAGCTTTTCCGCTAAACGCAAATTATGACTTGAGTAATTTCAAGAGCTATTTATTACGAGTCTTCATATTTGGACCACAATGAATTTCAATTTGAACCGTAGTGGCCCTCGCCGCAAGCTCGATTGAAATAAAGTATACAACATTGGGATATTGTATTTTTTAACTAAAATCATCTTTTCCAGGGCTATAGAATATTAATCAAAGCCAACTCATTTAAGAAAACGCATTTCTATAGCTATCTATTTATTCTACAGCCATGTACTCAATCCATTAATATCACAGGCCGGAGATGGGAAATTTGCAGGTAGCATAATGCCAAGAGACATGCCAGATCCATCGGCATTCACGAATGGAAAATGTGTCTGCATGACAGCTTTGCCAAATCAAGCCGCGTGGCCTGACGAATCGTCCGACAACGACCATGCATCTCTCTCTCTCTCTCTCTCTCTTTATTTTTTCATCTCTCTCTCTCTCTTTCGCATTCTCTAGGAGCAACTGCACGAATACTCAATGCAGGCTGAGCAAAACAGTTAGTCGCCAAGTAGGTGGCTTCGGCAATCCAAGCCATGGCTTAAACTCAATCCTCGCAACGCAACCCATGAGCACACTGCACTGCAGCACTTGTGCTGCAACGCTGTTGCTTGGCGATAACCGGTCATTAAAGAGTATCTTTATTTCAATCCATTCAGAAGGCCGAATTCGATGGCAATTTCTCCAATTCCATGGCTGATGTAACGTCGTTGCATCTCATCAGGAGAGGTCATGTGACACGTGAGGGGGAATCGTGAGGGGAAGGCATCTTGACTGCATGT
This sequence comes from Trichoderma brevicompactum, assembly GCA_003012085.1. Lineage (NCBI taxonomy): Eukaryota > Fungi > Ascomycota > Sordariomycetes > Hypocreales > Hypocreaceae > Trichoderma > Trichoderma brevicompactum. The sequence continues at coordinate 33,358 of PXNZ01000342.1, read as the reverse complement.
CTTTTTACTCCCTCCCTGCTGATTTGCCCATTTACCTTACATCTTCCATTCATCTCATAGGGCCGGACCTGTCAAATGTCCGAACTCCAATCATTTGATTCTCGCCTTGGTGGTGAAAGCCATTGGCTTTGGCTGGAATGGCGCGGTACGTGATGCACAAATACCGTGACGCGTGACTGCGAGTAAAGTGTCCCCTGGGTTATTGATAAAAATCGCAGCTTGCTAACATCCAGTAGTGATTTCCCATATCCATAATCGGATTCGTATTGGACTCTCGTGCGAGCACTTGATCGCCAAGACTGCCGCTCTCCAAAACGTTGGCGCGAGTACATGGTTCTCTAGTCCACTTGGCCTATAAAGACAGTATCATATCCAGGTGTCGACAATTGTATATGGCTTGAAAAAAAACCCCCCCGCCATCAATTAATGCTAAGGGGGATCGAGATCTTGGACCTCCGAAATTCCTCTCCTATTCGAGTGCTCAGCGAGCAAAGACGATGATTGGCGATTGTTCGTTCAACTTCCTGGGATCCTGATTATAGGAACAACATGTGAAAACAACCCTAGGACCTGGCTGTTGCAGTTTATTGAATTAGCCCGACCTGTGTCAAGAAAACGAATACAATCGAAGCCGTCACAAATTTCTTGATGAACGGAATTGAACCAACTGTCGTATCGCCTTGAAAGCCATCAGGCAACTGACTGGACGATAAACACCAATCACTTCACGGCCTGGGACACACAGCATCTGATGCCTCAAGTGATTACACATGTTTCTCAGATCAGAATATGTCTGTGGACAACTGCTAGCATTGAGACATTCTGCTAGTAGTATATATGATCTCATGCTCTACATCTGATCCACTATGGGGCACACACAAGTTATTATTTCTCCTTATCTCGTTTAGATCCACCAAACCATCAAAGGGCATTATCCCCGAGTCCACTGTGAAACAGTCACGTCAGCCTCGAGTGAAGCACAAGAGAAACCCCTCCCCCCACTACCAGAGGTCTTTGCACTTTAACACCGTGTGGAGCAAGTTTCTTTCTTCAGTTTGTGGACACCTTGGTCGATATATCACGCACATCATAGCCCTCAAGCCTCACCAAGTCGGTGAAAAACAGAAAAAATAACCGCTAATATGAGCTGCTTGCTTGTATGATGCTGGTTATGATGCACAACAAGAGACTTGTCTCCTACAGAGCTTAAGCTTGCTCATCACCCCGCACGTGTTTATATCAGACTATTCCTGGACATGTAGAAGAACCAAGTGGCAGCAGAAGAACTACCAATCAGCAACAAGTGTTAGCAATTCAGAATGGGCGTATTGTGCCCATGTCAAGGATTGAACAGATCAAATCTCTTCATTGATTGAAGAGTCGGAATGAATTGAGGCTTTTTTTTTTTATTTTACACTCGGCTCCATGAAGGAGCATGATGGGCTTTAACCCAAGAATCTATGAGACAGAGGACACCATTTTCATCGATGACCGCCTTCCCCAACCTCTAACACCGTCTATGATGCATCGTCTTCCTCGTTTTATTGTGCACGTTGGCACCCCAATTGCATTTGACAAACCATCAAACTCCAAGTGGCGGACGGTCCAACGTCGTCCCCTTATATTAGTTGCTCCATCCACTGGCCGGAGCTTTTCCAATCTCTCGAGAGGCAATTTAGGTCTGGGCCAAGAGTGGTTAGATTGATTCAATTCGGTTGCTTTGGAAGTCTCGGAAACACTTACGAACTTGGCCATCAGGGCAATCATGAGGTCGAAAAGAGCGATAGCCTCGACGAAAGCGAAACCCAGAATGGCATAGGAGAAGAGCTGGCCACGGAGAGCGGGGTTGCGGGCAACACCATTGATGAGGGCAGCGAAAACGACACCGATACCAACACCGGCACCAGTCAGACCGATGGCAGAAGAACCCATACCCAAGTTCTTGGAGACCTCAACCATGGCCTGGGCGATCTCGGAAGAGTAGGCACGGCGCTGAGCCTGGAAGGCGTTGCGGCCGGCAGCCTGGATGGTCTGGCGCTTCATGGCCTGCATGGGGCTGCCTTTACGAATTGACATGTTAGCCATTGAGTCCATCAATTGAGCCATGCTGCTAAAGCCCTCTTGATGATCGAACACTTGGAATCGAACATCGTTTGCTGAGGGAAAAAAAAGTTTTCTCTCGACTCACCAGTGGTGATGGTGCGCTTGGCAGCGGCAACAGGAGCTCGGATGGCAGGGCGAGCAGCCTTGGTGGCCATCTGGGAGGCCAGGCGGGAGGCGAAGACACGGGAGGCCATTGTGATGGTTTGAGGAGGGATTGGAAGGTTGGACTGGATGGGTTGGATGGAGTGAGGTAAAGGTCAAGTCTGGAGGAGAAAGAGAGAGAGAAAAAGAGAACTGGAGCTGGATGGAGGAATGGCAAGAAAAGAGGACCCACCTTGGGGATTGGCCTAGGGGCATGAAGGAGGTCAGCCGGGGCCATGTTGGACAAACGAGTGAAATTCCCACCGCCGGAGCAAGTGGATGACTGAGGCCGATGATTTTTTTTTTGAAAATTATGGTGCAAATCTTAGGATCAGTAGGGGCATGCCACCATCGGCCTCTCATCCAATCGGGGGAAGCCGGGTGCGGATTCGCAGGATTCAAAAAATGCCTGAGGAACGGCTCTTCGTTTGCACTTGGCGAAGTTTTATGGCCTGAGGCGTTTGCCTGTTTGGCGATGCTAATTGGGTTACTTGGTACAACGGAGACGAAACCTTGAGCGATGGCATTCCAATGAAAAACCAGAGGCGTTTTGCCAGTGGCCATTGACATTTCTGCCAAAAAGCCATTGGCTTCATTGAGGGAAGGTCAAAAGTCTCTGTATGCAGAGCGGCAGAACTGATTGGTGCGAACCTTATTCGAACCATATGCATAGCTACTACTAAATTCTGAAAGACTCTACCAACCTTCTACGACTCACAAGTTTTCCCTCCAGACGACCTTTCAGAGAGTGATGCCAGAGCGAGAGCGAGGCTGTTGGCTGCTGCCCTGTGTTATTTTGGGCTGGCCAGCAGGCGAAGAAAAATTTTCTGCTTCGTTGTTGTCTGAGGCATAAAGAATAACTTACTAGGCAAATTTCGATACTCCTATTATCAGGATCGACTTATCGGATTGAGAATTTTTACCGCGTTCAGATAGCATGAGGTTCTGCGAGTGGATGAGGCTCGTTGGTCATGCCCCCACGCCCCACTTGGCGTCATGGCTAGGAGACAAAAGAAGATACGAGTATTCCGTACAGCTCAGAACAGGGCCTGGCAACCGCAGGTTTTCCATAGAACCGGGTGCCTGACACGTGGGTGGATCTACAAGGGTTTTCGGGTTTGATTGCAGTTTGCCTGACCTGCTGGGCCACGGCTCTTTGGGAGGGGTGTGAAGGAGGAAAAAAGAGATATCAAGTACAACGAGTCGATGTATCACCAAGGGATCTTACAGCGCGGCAAGCCCGCACCTTGGGTCGTGGTTGTACCTTGAAGCCAAGTACAAACGTGTGTTTTCGGAGCCATCTCATGCCCATTGAGATAAGGATGGGGACGAGGAGTCACAGCTCATGCTGAAGTGCTCGAGGCTCAAGCTGCCGTCAGACCTGGGCTGGGGCCCCTGATGACTCTTCGATTGCGTGCAAGAAGGAAAGTTTTGCGTAGCGGTATAAAAGGGAAGCCGTATTCCTGCCGCATCTTCTCATCCTTCTTTTTGAAATTTTGGTGAAATGTCCAAACTGCCCTGCTGCAGGCACATATGGATGTGTGCCGAACCCCCTCCTAGCAAATGCAGCTGGCAGGGAGACCTTGCTAGGACCTCACTGCAACACTTGCTACCGGCTACTGCTACGTGCAACGTTTATTACCGAGCTCCGTCCGCTCTTCCGCCCATCCGCCTACCTGCTTGACCATATATTCGGTATCACCTATCAATGCACGATGATGAGATGATGAACTCGATGGACGACGATAATGGTTAGGAAGACAACAATCCGACAGTCACAGCACAAAGCAACAATCTCAGCCGACGAGGGAGCCGTATTCGCAGCACAAGCATGGATGAGCCTTGGACTGCCGAACTTTGCCGCTTCTCGCCGCTCCTATGTGCAGTATGACGTGCGATGGATATGTGAGATTTCATCAATCTGGCTGCACCATTCCCAGCGCCATGGTGTGTCCAATAGGAGCAAGAGGCCCGACACCCTCTTCCAGCACTATTGCCGCCGCTACAGCATTTGCGCCGCCGCCGCTACGACGCAATGGCAGGGGTTAGACCGTCTGGCGGTGTCTGAGCCAGTTGCCCGGCTGCGCGGCCTAAAATATACGGCGCGCACATCCCGATGGCCGGATGCGAAAATTTTTCCAGAGCCTCGCTTCTCAGCTGGGAAATTCAGGGTCCCCACCCTTGGTCTGGTCACAGGGCTCTGGATCCTGGAAAGAGGCGGTATTATTATCGCATTGCTCAAAAGGTCACAAAATGACGCATTTGAGCAGATGCGCTGCTGTTTGTGGGACGTGTGAATTTTGACATGCACAAGCACTGAAGCTGTGCGTCTCGCAGAGTTGAGTGGCTTGCCAGATGCTTTTCCTGTGATGCCGAAAGCTTGTTGTTCTTTTTCTCTTCCATTGGTCACATGACATCCCTAGCTGCGTGGCGCTGACAATTACCCAATCCGGCAATATCTCTTTGGTTTGGCTCTCGTCAAGAAACGCTTGCTCTGGAATAATTCGTATCATGGCGACGTTCATTCGATCGACGAGAAGCAATCCGCCGTGCTTCCTGTGCAAGGAGCGTAGTACGCATGTAGCTGCAGGTGCATAATCGGAGCTCTCATCATGGGGGTGAGGTTGCCTTAGGCTCAAACCAAGCGGATGGATCTGTCAATCTGCCGTCCAGCCTTGCTTTTCCACACCCCCTTGTCCTCAGGCATGCATTCATCCCACGCAGCGCGCCTGTGGCAAGGGTTTCTTTATTTCCCACTCACACCTTGCTGAGACGTAGCAGCGGTTATCTTGCTCCGATTTAGCACTCAAAAGGAGCAAGGGTATGCGCCAAAATGGCATGGGGGCGTGCCATTATGCCCTGGCAGCCTGGCTCCGAGTTCACGAGAATTATCCGGGTCATACTTGTACTGCTATGGAGAAACGACGTGCTCCGTTGGCGCTGGCCTGCTGGTGAGACATCAAGAGTCCAGCTTCTATATCGCGCATTGCGACCGAGGCTTTTTCCAAGTGTGTCTTCGTCTTATGTGGATTCTCTTTTCTCACATGGTGCCTAACTCGAGATAGATTGTCGAGTGCTAAGGATTGCCTAGTGACTTGAAGAGCTTCACCGCGGAGGCTATTCTCATACGCCCGTATTTTCGTAGATGAGCTAGATTTCCTATTTAGGTGAGCCATGTAGAGTAGGCTTGGATGTGCAAGACCTGATTTGGCCATTCTGCGACTATCGAAGTAGAGCTAGAATCGGCCGTCACCGACTATAACAGGAACTAATCTAAATGTGCTTCCGTGAATGGCTAGAGACAAAAGTCCAAGTAGCTTCTAACTGTCTAGAAAAGGCACATCCTGCATTACCGTCACTTAATGAACATAGAGTGAAGAGGGCATCCATCAGCGTATAACAGATAAAAAACAAAAAATCAAAGGGGTATCATTGTAACTCTATTGCGCCAGGCCCTGCCCACATGTTTCTATCCTCTAATCATGCATGGTCTCGTCTCTGGATTCAGCACTTTCGCTTGACGCCTTTTCTACCGCCTTCATGGCATATCCCTCTATGAAGCCATCCGGATCACACGTCTTCTCTAAAACGATTCGATGTGTCGCCACGTATCGCCGCACCGCCTCCTTGTCAACTCGGACACGAGGAACCTCCTTGACGGCCGGCATCACTTTCTGTTTCTCATCTTCTGCCTCGGCTGACGCCCCCTTGCTGCTGTTTTTAGCCTCCTCTTCACCAGCTGCTTGTTTCTTTTTGTTATCATCCTCAGATAGCTGCAGCTTCTGATCTTCCAAAGGCTGTGGCTTTCCAGGCCCGACACCGGCATCTTCCACGATTCCCATGTCTCTTAGTACGCCGAGACAATCTTCCGGCGTAATCCACGTCGCTTGGCTGCAATCTTCGACGTCAACAAGCGTCTCCCGACTGTTTTCCGGACCCGCCTGTGAGATGTCAAGGCTGAGTAGCCAACGAGCTATTTCCCCTGCCCAGAACCGCTGATATCCCTTCTTGCCCAAATCAGATATAGGCTTCTCTGGGCCGCCCATTATGCCTTCTCGCCGAGAGATTTCATATGAAGCCCCCATGAGAAGGGTGCCGAGTCCCTTGCGTTGCCACGGAGGGAACATGAGGATGCATGCCAAGTTGTTGTTATCCCATGACATTTTCTCCTTTGAGAAAAAGCCTGTAATCTGCGGTGTTACAGGAGGAGCAACTACGCCGGATGACGTTGCAACTGTTGGCGGCGTGTATACCAATAAGAAATAGTTGAACCCGGTCACGTCAAAAAAGACTGACTTGTTGTCCAGAAAGAGTTTGGCAAAGAGCGAAAGGTTTTGGCAGAAGAGCTGAGAGAAGGGGGGTTAGCTCTGCTGAAAGCTGGTAAGGGATCAATCGCGATAGGACTTACCACATCCTGTTCTCCATCCACCTCCCACAGGCTCCATTCACCCTCGTCCTGAACAACTTCTTCAACGTATCGTAGACTTCCCTCTCCCCGTCGCTTCTTCTGCCCTGGACCTCGACTACCATCCTGCGCAACATATACTGTCCGTCTGCCCTTGGGATGAATATAGACCTTCTTCCCCGGAACATGAGCCCGCTGCTGGCACAATTTGACATGGCCCCACCAGGCTACAAGCTCTTTGGCATATTTGAAGCAGCTAGGGCAGACGTACAGCCTCTCCAGCATGGGCACGTTGTCCTTCTCTTTCTTGGACGGCACCTTTCCAACAGCCTCAATAAGCCCGTCTTTACTCCCTCCCTTTGCATTGCCCGACGTAGCGCCCAGCACTTCCTTGCCGTAGTAGCTCGGATACCATGTGCGAAAACAGAGGTTTCCCAGCACGACCTTGTCAATGTTACGGTCCGTCCTCGGGGGGGGTCGATCAGATACCGGCAGCGTCGGCGGTTTGGGTGGCAGCACCGGCGTGACTACCATTGGTGCTGCCCCTATCTTATCTATCCTTGGAGGCGGCGCGGAGGGCCCGTGAGGCCTCACCAATGAAGACTGCCGGCCCTGCTGGTTCGCCTGAGGAACGTGATACGTGATCTCTGGTGCGACTAGGTCTGGGGGCCGCCTACGGTCCTTGGCAGAGACGCTGTTGCTCATCTCTGCCGCGGTGACTCCACGCCGAGGGGGCTGTGGCGCGGCTACTTTGATGCTGCCGGGCGAGAGCGGCGGCGGTATTGCGCTGCGGGTGGCAGCTGTCGCGAGGCTTGGGAGAGGAGAAGGCTTCGCACCCGGCGGACGAGGGCCATTGCGGGCGCTTCGCTTTTGCGGATCGGTCAGGGGGATCTGAGGCAGAGGCACGGCGGTTACGGCGGGCACGGAAGCGGCCATCTTGTGTGTCGCTGGGAGCGTCGGCGGCAGAAGCGCAGCCGCAGGGACCGGAGGAGGATGCACAGGAGTTTGACGCGTCGCACGACGCGTGGAGGACGAGGCTGAGGATGAGGCTTGAGGTTCGGGCTGGGCGGCGGGCTCGTCTGGTCGCTTGCGCTTTTGGGGCATCGCTTGATGCTGTGGCCAGAGCCTCCTCTGGCCGGGATCGGGCGGGTCTGGAAGGCGAATTGTGGCCGTGCGAAGCCGCCGAGAGCCTCTCGAGCCTTGCGGATGGATACGATGTTCGACGAGGGCTGCTGGCGGCTGCGTTTGTCAACCATGGGCTGGGGATGTCACGGGGCGGCTGGACGCGGACAATGGTGCGATGAAGCCATCTAGCAGTAGCAGATCTATCAAACTGGCGGTTTAGAGCATGTCGGAGCATATACGGAGTAGATGCGCCGAGGATTGAGCATTGAGCTGTTGCCAGAGGCTTGCTTCGTTTGTAAGCGAGGAAGTCTGGTCCGTCACGTGGGGTCGTGTAAAGGGCGTACATGAGAGTTGGTACTCCGTAGCAGCGCTGTGGTGGAAAAACAAAACAAAACCTCTCATTGATGGCAAATCTACTAATAAAATATTATTTCTACGGATCGCCTTATCTATACCCTGTTATTTATGTTTTTGATGTATCAGTAGAGTCAAGTATTTGAAACCCATATTTGTCAGGTTCTATATCCAAGTTGTCAAGCTTCCTGTACACAGAAACACACTCATCGGAGGGCCAACATCTCTGTTATCAACTTATTCAGGCATCACAATGGACTCTTCATGTTTGGAATAGTATCTTAAAAGAAAAAGGAAATTCACAATTGACAAACTAGGGGCTTTTTTTTTTCTTCTTTGCATTTTGATATTTAATGTATAATATCATCACCTCTCCCCAGCCAACACTAACAAGGTCCAAAGAAGAAATCACTACACATATAACCCAACCACAGTAGATATTCTCACAAGGAGCAGCTCGGAGCCCCACGAGCATTCATAACCCTCTCCAAAGTATCATCGCCATCTTCCCAGTCTTTGATCAGAGTCAGCAAGCGACGGCGTGCCAACCCAGCATCACGATTGCGGTACACGCTGTCAATTTTACGAACCACCTTGTCGCTGACGAGCCAGCGTTTCTCATCGGCCATAAAGTCGGCATATGTCATGTCGTCGCCAAAGGCCTTCCTCACATTAGCCCAGAGATGCTCTCGTATGGCTTTTTCCGACTTGATTTGCTCCACGGATGGAGCATCCGGGTGAGGGAATGCCGAATCAATGGATGGCACAAAAGCCACAGCCTTCCTAGATGGATCAGCCAGTATGGATATGGCAACGAAATACATCAAGCTAGGATTCTCCAGAATCGCCGGAGTCAGCTTAAGGAGACCCGGCGGCGTGGTAGCACAATGTCCCAAGTTGAAGTACTGCAGCTGACATGTGCCCCTGAGGAGTTCCGCGATGACCGGCATTGCTTCGTCTTCGATATAGTTGTACGCTTGACCGAGATCTTCGGTGGCATATGCCTGGCCCAGATCCAAACATCGAATACCGGGGTGCCCAGTCAAGGCGTTGCACAGGGCCATGGCACCTTGGGTGCTGACTCCAACCGATTGTACGAGCAGTCGAGCCAGATACGGTGCCTTGGGCAGTGCGGCTGCCAAAAGCTGAGCGCCCTCGTCTCCAAGAGGGTTGCAGGACATGTAAATCGATGTCACACCAGAGTGTGGTGATGCGAGGAACTTGCCGATAGCGGCAGCTCCCTCGGTCGAGATGCCGAGGCCGTTTAGATAGATCTGTCGAAGAGGCAATTTGCCGCCATCAGGGGCAGAATAGGCGGCTAGACGAGTGAACAAGTCAGCAACGCCGCGGTCTCCAAGCTCAGTTTGGTCAAGATCCAGCGTCTGCAGCTTCTTGGTCTCGGTGATGAGACGATACACATCCTCGGCGGCACCAGGTCCAAGGGGGTTTCGTTTTAACCAGATGTTGGACACGGCAGGCGACTTGACCAGCGCATCTACCAGTATCTTGAAGCTCTCTCCTCCTTGGATACAATTACCCGCAAGATACCAAGTATCCATCCGATCCGGAAAATCGTTGATGAACTGAGAAATGGCCTCAACGCCGGCTGGGCCAATGATGTTATTGCCCAGCAAGAAATGACGAACATGTGTATTGGTCCGCAAGCTGTCCATCAGCCGCCCAATGTGGTCGGGGCCAACGACCATTTTGCAGAGATCCATCCGGCCATCTTCATACACGACTCCTCGGCGGAACTCCGCGCCTCGGACGCTGTAGTGCGGCTCTCCGTTCCCATCATGAAGCTCAACGGCACCCTCAACGCCGCCAATCTTGTGGTCGCCACTGTTGGATAAGTGCTCGAAGAAAGGCGCTAGCTCTTGCTCCTGGGCAACTCGCACCGGCATGGGAATAGCTTTCATACCACCAAGGGAGATGGGCTTCTTGGCCGGATCCCATGGCCCCTGTCTGGTGATGCGGCTCGCCCAAGCAGGAGCCGGGACGCCACGCTCAACGCCGCCAGTCATGCCCGGAGCCATCCTACCATTACGCTTGGTAGCCTGTAAAAGGTCATACCGACGCTGGAGAGAAGCCCACGCGCGAAGACGGACGCGGTCGGCGTCATATCGAATAATGGCTGTCAGCGAACCATCGTGAACCGGGTGCAGCAGGGAGGATAGCGCCACAGCTTGGTCATGACGAGTCGATTTACGACTAGGCAAATCATGTAGAATATCCGCAACCCTATGCTTGTCAAGCGGCAATGCAAGGATATCATCTGCCGTGTAGCCTTGCGAAGGTTTAAGGATATCGGTCATGTAAGTGTCGAGATCGTTGAGAGCGGCACGACAGAGGCCGGCCAAGTAAGTTGCTTCGTTACTGGAGACATTGGCATCGGCATTTAAGCCATCGTCGGGTGTGATTCGAATGGTAAGTGAAGGATTTGAGCTGTCAAGCAGCTGGACTTGCGTAGCCGAAGCCATGGCAAAGGACCGTAGCGGTGGTTGTGCAGCAAGTGGCCAACAGAAACGGTGATGCTGCCGGATTAGACGGTTGATATCTGCCCTCAAAGCCATGCGGCATCCTAATCCATATATATAGACGCAGAAGCACAGACTTTGCAGAGTAGAAACGAATAGATTCCAATCCATTCGAGCACTTACAGCCACCCAACAACAGCCAGTTCCTACCAATCAGCCCTCACCTCCCCCTCCTCACTCCCTCGCTCCGCCTCCCCCATCTCCAAACTCCCGCAAGCTGATACCAATCATCATAAAAAAAAAGACACGACCTCTTCAAAGGGCGCACTCGAGTGTCGCCTCAGCCTCCAACTTTCCCCCAACCAGCATTGCCGGGGCCAGCCAGGCATCCGCCCGATGAGTCAAAGCCACCCCAGCTAGATCGAACTAGAAGGATGCATATGCATACATTCATTCATTCATTCATTCGTTCCCCCCCATGCACTCTATGCATAAAGCGTAAATGTAACGACAGGGCGCCATGTAGTACAAAAGAGTTAGACAAAGCATAAAGACAAAGCAAAGGGCGTAAGGCTGCATATCATTGCCGAACCCCCCCCCCCAAGGCAGAATGTCATGGAAGCGATCCGATTCCTGTTTGGGGTTGCAAGGTTTACAACTTGACTACCGATCCACGTCAGACCCCAATTTCATGCAGCACTCAAGCTCAAAAGGAGGGAAAGAAAAAACGAGAAGAAAAAAAAAAAAAAAAAAAAAAAAAAAAACTCCGTAAAATGAGAAGGAAATAACGTCAGAACGGCCATTCTGCAAAGCTACTATTTCTACTAGATTTCCGCTACACGACAAGGTCCAACACTCCTAGTTGCGTCACGCATCGAGAGTTGGATCAGCACCTACACATCTCTGTTAACAAGTGCCTCGTGCAAATGTGAATGGAACTATCAAAACTGATTCGGCATTGATGCTGCTCTCCCACGCTTTACCAGCCATTGGCCATGCGCCCGTCTATAGACCTGATCCTTACTGCCTTTCACATCTACCACACCCACTGGTACGCGATTAATACAATTCACAGTCATGAAAATCCCGCCGCCGCCCGCCAAACGTCTCCAAGGTGAGGCACAAGCACTGATTGCATAAAACAAGTCCTCCCAAAGATCCCTTTGTAGATAAATATTGGGGTTATTGTTTGATGTGATAGAAAAAAAAAAGGTAGCCATAGTAAACACATCAGCAGAGTTGAAAAAATTATTAAATACCATCCAAGTCTCCACCGAGGTCGTCATCGTCCAAATCACCCTCTTGAATCTCCTTGGCCATTTCTCTCTCTCGCTCGCGTGCTTCCTGCGCATTCTTCAGCTCGAGACGGTGTTGATTCATGGGGAACCGCATTGCCTGTTACTGATGTTAGCTCATGTTGCAGAGACATACCATGCGGTGGAACATCACAAAAGATGAGAACAGACAAAAAAAGAAAGAAAGAAAGAAAGAAAGAAACTCACCTTGACGCTCTCGTCGTGGAGAGCAAGGCACGCGCGGATTCGGTCGTGGAACGCCTCTCCTGGTTCTCTGGTGGCATACACATCGCCTACTTCTTTGCTCTTCATGAATCCCTTTTCTCTGTCCAAAGTAGCTTCAATCACGCCGTCCCGAATGGCCTTGGCGACGATGTATTCAGCTGACTCTTCGCTGCCAAGGTGCAGGCGAATACAAATGTCACGCAGCGAAATACGCGAGTATGACAAAGACATCATGCGAATGCCCGTTTTGATGACATTCTGGCGCAGACGGAGGATGAGTGTGTACGTTCCGTCCCGCTTGAAGATATCAGCATTATCGGCAATGGTGGTCTCAAAGTCCTCCAGGTTGCCCACTCGCACAGCCCGAACCAGCAGGAAATATGGGTGAAGAGCATCCTCCAGGGAAGGTTGTCGGAAAGTAGCCCTGTCGGGGATGTCTCCCATCAACAGCTCGACGACCAGCAGCAATTTTGTGGCAGTTTGTGAGAAGCCCACGGCACAGCCGCTCGACGGCGCCTTGCGGGTGGCGGCTGTAAGATGCTCGTGCGCCTCGGTGTATCGCAGCTGGATGGCCCGGATCCGTCCCAGATAGTACAAGAATCGTGCCACTTGGTTGTTCGCGGCATTCTCGGGGAACTGCGTATGTGAGACAAGTAGGTCGGCCTGCTTGATGTGCGACGTCAGGAGATAGTTTCTTAGGAGAAGGACGATGACCGAAGCCTGGGTGTCGGTGTCCTTGCGTAGCACGGCAGTTCGCAGGACGGCGAGAAGAGTAGGTCGGATAGCGACAATGGGCGACTCGGGAGACGGTGGCAGAGGGGCGATGTACTCGCAGAACAGTGAAAAGTAAAAGTAGACCTTGGCAGAGAGACAATCCAATGTTCTGCGGTTCAGGGTCTGAATACGATCGGACAGGTACTTGGAAAAGTCGGCTCCCTGCTGGTACTGTTTGGCATCGAAAAGATAGACCTGAATCAGAATGCCCAGGAACACATCAATCTCGGGGATAATCTCCTTCGTTTCCTTCTTGGAGGCACCATTTTTGGCAGTCTTTACGTCGCTGTCCACCTCCATCTCGGCGCCAGCAGCACGGCCAAGCGTAACATCCTCTCGGCCAACCGCAGCCAGAAGATTCTTTGCAATGCTGCCCGAGGCGGATGTGGCGGGGAATGTATCGGCAATCGCCTGTGCAATGACATCGGGTGACAGGTGTTTGCGAATGAGGGAGATGGATCGGAGAGCTCGCAGGGAAAACCGGGCGTCGAAGAGCGCAACCGCGCGGTCAAGAAGGGCAAAATTGCTCTTGATGTCTAGAAGCAGCAATGAGAGAAACATGTGTCAGTAAACGGGCCTTTGCCAACTACACGTAGCCAATCTCAGATCGCTTTGCTCACCTGCTACAGCTTGCACTGCAGGATCAACCTTGTCCTCCCCGTCATCGGCCTTGTCCACGTCCATTGCCACGTCGCCCTCTGCGTCGGCCGCGGGGTTCGGCTGCTTGGAAGCTTTAGAAGGAGGTACAACCACGGTCATGCTATCGTCGCCATCTTTTCCACCTTTCCCTCCCTTTATATTAGCTTCTATCGTCTTCATGTCATCTTTTTTTCGAGGGGTTCTTTACCGGTGTTTGGTGTTTTGCTAGGCATGGTTGCAGAAGCAAGACGAAAGATACCACAAGAAAGACAGAATGTTTCTTCTAGCGGCTACAAGGATAATGTGTCCGATTGACTCGAAGAAGATCAGGTGGATGGACCACCTTAAGACGTCAACGGAACGTGTGCCTGTCCACGATTCGGAGGCACGGCTGGCAAGAGGCCAAGAGCGGAGGAGGCAGAGCCCAAGGGACTCGAGTTCGTTCGCGGCAGTCGGCCTGGGAGATTCTTGAGCAAGTCGAGAGGGCCGAGCTTCGATCCGCTGAGGCTCTGTTTGTTGTGAATACTTGGCGTTTTGGAGGAGGTGCAAGAAGGTTCGAAGCTTGGAGAAACAATTGGGAGAACCTGCCCTGGGAGCCCACCAGTGCACCAGCCGTGAGGGACAAGGCTAGCGATGTCGCAGTACGAGGCGCTACGCGGTAATTTCGGTAGGCGCAGAGGTAGCGGGGACTTGCCTCATGCCTTGGATCTATGATAAGCCGTGCAAGCTGTGGGGCTGCCGCCACCTTGCCGGATTGTAGTGACGTTTGCCATCCTGGTGCCTACGGGCCTTATTTACGCTGTATTGATTGATTGATGCACAGCTCCAAGCGATGAACGGCAACATATAGATGAAAGCAACTGATGACGCCGCTTCATATTTTTTCTTCTTATTCCTTTATCTAATATTTTGTAACAACTTGGATTAATGTAATATGGAATAAACGTCTCAAATTAGGAGCAGTAATTAAAAATGACCTTGCAAAATTCAAAGCTGGGCTGCTATGCTGCGTTGCTGCATGTCACGAAATGTGTCAATCCTTGCGTCACTCAATGCTTCCCAAAAGCTCTACAGAAGCCCCGTCAGGTTGCCAAGTTCAGCATGGTAATTATGGACTACCTCTAGAGATCTCGTATCGTCAAATCCCATTCCACTCCTCAAAGTTCCAACGAGAAACCACCATTAGTTGCCCATGCCCGGCATGAATAGCCAGCACGTTGGCTCATGGTGATGCCAACCCTTATAAAAAAGCAAAATAAATAAAAGGCCGCCTAGCCAGGTATTATTGTCTTCCTTCAAACGCCGTTTCGTGCCAATCCTCATTACCATCCGACCCTAAAAGTCAAAAACCCATGTATATAGCAAGAGTGGCAACTGAGCTAGGAGGATAAAAACTGCCCAGTTTCATCATGAAACATTAATAATTGCTTGCGAGGTATTACTCGCCCTTTCCGGGCATTACCTTGGCAGCTTGCACAGCGCTCATCTTTGCAATCCAGCCCGAGGAAGGCTGGACTTTGCGCACCGTACGCAGTTCGTCAGAAGAGTAGCCTGGAACTCGAATGTTGTAAGTTCGCTCTAAGACGAGTTGGATATCTCGTATTTCGAGGACCTTGGAGCCACGCTCCTTGGAGTTTCTGCACGCCGCGTGAAGGACATTGTCGACAAATGAGTCGGCCAGATTCAAAACGCTCTGTTATAACGGTTAGTCACGCATACCACCCACATTGGTTGCTTCGTGAATCATGTGCTCTCACCTCTTCTACCTCTGGAGTCAATAGGTTGCCGTCCTGCCCCTCTGCAGACCCTCCACAAACCTGTCGTACAAGCTCATCCAGCTTCTTCTTGCTCAGAACGTGGTCGCCCTCAGCATCATGATTGTATGCTGGTATTCTAGGCACTGCTGGTTGATTCATAACTCCTCCTACCGTTCCCCCGCCCTGGGACATGGTAGGCCGTCCGGGAACGACCCCGCCACCAACGGCCACTCCTTGAGGCACCGCGGTGGCCTTTTCTGGCAACTGCTTGGGGATGGGCATTCTCGGCTGCGCAGTGGCCGGCTGCTGAGTAGGGTGGGCGTGAGGATGACCTTGCTGGAGTTGCACCCCCGACACTCCCATATTCGGATTGCTCGTGGTAGCTGTAGCTGTGTTAACATTTGTAGGCTGGTTTGGTAGCGGTGCGCTTCCTGGAGTGCTTCCAGCCGCTCTTTGGTTGGCGAGCGACATTGCTGCTGAATGGCTGAGAGCGCGTGTTGGCTGTCCTGGGCCGGTTACGGGTGTTGCGGTTTGTGGGGTTTGTACTCGTGCTGCTGCTTGGGCAGGAGATGCAGTCTGTTGAGCAATCTGGGCCTGGGCAGCAGCAGAGGCGAGGGCGGTGTTGACTGGCGCAGGTCGCGGTGGCTCCGTCTTAACCTGAACCTGTGGCTGAGGTTGTCCCTGAGGCTGCACCTGTTGCTGCAGCTGTGCCTGTTGTTGTGGCTGCAACTGTTGCTGTGGTTGTTGTGCCTGCATCTGAGGTTGCATCTGCGGCTGGCCTTGCACCTGTTGCTGCCCTGCAACGGAAGCGTTGGGAACGGGTCGTACTTGGGGCTGCGGCGTAGGAGTAGCCGCGATGCCATTTGGCCCAGGAACACGATTGACGCCAGCCATCTGCTGTTGATTCTTGGCCGCCTCTGCAGCAATGTTGCCCATTTGCGCAGGTTGATTGACGCTCTGGGGCTTGTTTGCGGCGGCGGCGGCAGCTGTCACAGCTGGGGAAGCGGCTGGGATGACCGGAGCAGCGCTGCCGGGTTGAGCGACAGCTTGAGCGGCGACAGCAGCACCAGCAGCGGCCTGGTTGGCATGAGCTTGTGCTTGTGCTGCCCCTTGAAGGCTTCCTTGCTGCTTTCGAACACCCTCCACCCACTTGTGAGCTTCCGAATAGAGCTTCAGTTGCTGGTCCTTTCTCAGCTGAATTTGCCGCAGCTCCTCATCTTTGAGAGGATTCCCCTGAGCAGCTCGGTCGTTTAAAAGCTTTTCCCAGGTGGCAACCTTGTTCTTGGTGGTTTCCATAGTCATGAGGGCCCGAGCATAGCGTTCCTTCATTTCCTCAATCCATTTAGCGGCTTCGACGGATTTGTCTGCCAGTTGCACCGGAGGTCGAAACGTCATCTTATTGACATGCTGCATGTAGGCGTCGGGTATCTTGGGACGCTGCGCTGCGGCTGCGGCAGCTGCCGTCGCGGCTGGCACCTGGGCGTTTTGTACTTGACCAACTGCGCCAGCAGCCGTGGCTTCATTGTTTCCTGGGCCTTGTGCTTTTTGTTGCTGAGCTTGCGCCTGAGCCTGAGCCTGTGCCTGTGCTTGTGCCTGTGCCTGTGCCTGTGCCTGTGCCTGAGCCTGAGCCTGAGCCTGAGCCTGAGCCTGAGCCTGAGCTTGCGCCTGTGCTTGTGCTTGTGCTTGTGCTTGAGCCTGAGCCTGAGCTTGAGCTTGTGCCTGGGCTTGAGCCTGGGCTTGGGCTTGGGCTTGGAGAGCAGCATTCGGTTGCTGCTGCTGCTGCTGCTGCGGTTGTGCTGCTGCGGGTCGTGCTTGAGGTTGCTGTTGACCCTGTTGCTGCTGAGCTGCGAGAGTTCGCCGCTGCTGAATCTTCCCAATCAGCATTCTGGAGAACTCGATAATCTTCTGTCGAGCTGCGATTTGGTCCGGGCTGTTGTTTGGGGACCCATTCATCTTAGTCCATAGGCCCCGCAATCCTTGCTCGTACTTGTTCTTCTCCTCGTCACTGAGAAATGGCAAGTTTTTAATCTGGGCAGGCTGGTACATGGGAGGCCGATTTGGAGGAGCAGCCTGTGCGCCCTGAGGCTGGGGCTGGCCTTGCTGGGCCATTTGGCCCGGGGCGGTGTTCATTGTCGTTCGCAGCTGGCGTATGTGTCGTGTCGGTACCGAACAAGGGGGCTGGGCTGGCAGTGAAAGTACAGGGAGGAGCCCCGAGCGAAAGCAATGGATTGCGGTTGTGATCAGCAGTATTTAGGTCGAATCGGATGATGAAGCACGAGCAAGAAGGAAGACGCGTTGTGAAGTTTAAAGTTGACTGAGAAGGCTGTCACAGGTGGCGCTCCACCAATAAAATTCGCCGAGCATGGGATGTCTCGTTTGTAGCGACACGGGGCCGGAGCTTTACCGGACCGCGAGGCGAAGGACTTATATAAGCAAACATCGAATTGCATTGTACCTTCAGAATACTCCGTACTTTGTGTGCTTTTTATATTGATAGAGCATCAACTCAGATTTTTTTTATTACCAATAAATACATCTTGTTTCACTTCCATATGCCGTAGATACTACTCAAATGAGGTCATGACATTGGACCCTGTTCCGCCACCTTCGTCCAAATTTCTGAGCACTGCTATACGCAACCATCACAGACTTGTATATTGGGCATCAAGACAGACAATAGATTGAATATCATACAGCAACTTAAAAAAAAAAAAAACCCCCAGGTCCTATAAACGCAATAGTCTGTAGGCAAATCTCAATTCTTGTCGATGAGCAATCGATTGTCCTCAACTTGTCAATTTGAACAGGATAGTATAGGTATGCTTCCACGCATCAGTGAGCATCTTAGTTTCCACCTCCTTGGAGAAGGAGGTGAAGGAGCATAAGGATCTAGTAGTAATACTCCATAATCCGTGGAGAATCCCCCTGATGGCTGCGTTCCCCGCGGCAGCTACTCCTGCTTCCGTGGACCCTCTTAATGCTCGATCAGCTTGTTTATGTATGCCGACGCCTCTTTCAAGCAATAGTTTGCACCGCCTGGGCGGATCCCCATCTTATCCCCACCATTGTACAGTAGTAGCATCAGGTGTATATAGCAGGTTCTGGCCAAGTTCATGAATAGGTGCCCAGGTAGGTAGTAGGTGGTGATAAAGCTATGGCTGGACTACTAGTGCAGGGTATTTGCTCTATTTTGCTACACGGTATGCCTCGTTTTGAGAGACTTGTTGCGGCACTAAGTCCACATCTGCACTTCCTTTCTCTTCTCATGCTGAAGACGTTTCCTGAATCCTTGAGAGAGCAGTCCAGGTCTTGGATTGACACATTGTCGTTGACATATTACTGATTAGTACCTGGAGGGCAGAGTAGGCAGATGATGGCTATCTAGTACTCCGGTTCAGTTGCAGCCTCCAATATCTACGTATTCGCCAAAGTCATGAAAGACGTTTCCTACAAGCCAAGATCGAACTGCTATTACCCGGCACTTGACATAAACCAGATGGTAGCGAGAATAGAGTGCAGCAGTAGTGAGAGAAATCAAGGGCACCACTGGGGTGCCGGATAACTACCTAGTACTACTCCCCATTCGTAATCGCCTACTACCAAGGTACCATCTTGGGATCGTCCTGTCCTGCATCGCGGTTGTCCACTAAGAAGCCAATGCCCCGAACCGCGAATGAATCCTTTATGCACTTACTCACCATCGCCACCCAATCAAGCAGGTCTGTCATTAGAGACCAAACCGCCAAGGTACATTACAGACCCCTGAATAACTCGCATACGCGCGCGAGGCCCCGTTTGTTCCAGAAGCATGTTGGGCCGCGAGGTGGCTGCATCAGCGGAAACAGAGGACAAATCAGCCATCAAGGACGACCCAGAGCTAAGGAGAGAAACCGCCGAACCAAGAAAAGAAAATTTTTCAATTGTTTGTTTTTCCCTTCGGCCATTTCCACCAAGCCATATTGTTCTCTCTCGATGGAAAGCAGGTTTGCGAGCAGTCCAAGTGGGCAATAAGGCCACAAATGGTCGAGGCATTGCTGCCCAATGCAAACGACGATCCCCTGTCGCGGTGGATCACGGATTTCTCTGTACCTGCACTCCATACGGAGTAGATACCACTACAGACCACTAGTACTTGTCCATACTTTTACAAAGGAGGAAGATGGTACGGAGTACAGCATGTAAACAACAGCCGCCATGGAACACCTCTGGATGCGCCGTAAATAGCTCTAGGTTTGGGGGATAAGATTCGCAGGCGGCCGCAGTTCTCAGCGCTGGGAGGCGTCGTGCCACACCATCCGCCGCGGAAGCTAGAGCAGCCACGGCACCAATCTGGAAATCCCATACAGGATTCGTTTCGCCGTCGATGGCTTGCCTCATGCAGAAATGCGAATTAATATATCCTGACGCTGCTTGCGATTGCGCCCCTTGCGGAGCACGTGTGCCTGTTGTGCACCTCCGATGAAGATGGAGATGCATGCGTGGAGCTCGCAGCAGCAGAAGCGCCACCCTGCTGTTGGCTTTGCAGGATCCCGCACCTCTCCAGATACTGAAACAAGGTTCATCAGCCCGTTGACCCGACGCTTCGGCTGATGCACATGGAGTTCCGTCTTTTGTCGCTTGGCCCTTTTAAAAAGGCCCTCGTCATCCATTGAATTCCATGCGGCTTATTCGTCTGTCGCCTGCAGCTCTCGTCTTCTGCAGCACCATCCAGGCAGCAGATCGCAGATCCGCCCAGGGCTGAATTTGGCCCTTTGCGTCTTCTTTTTTTTTTTTTCCCTCCCGCCCTCTTATACTCTTGTGCCTGGCGCCTGTGATTCGCTCCCTTTTCTTCCCTGTTTATCTCCTTCATCTGCGCTCTCGTCTCATACAGCTCCTGCGCCATCTCCTTTTCTCTCTCCCTCTTTTGGCCCTCGGTCCAACAACAAACAGCTACAAGCCGCCGTGTGGGTGCCATCAGGTGTTACCAACACGCCGCCAGCCAGCCTCGGGCCCTCCAGAAACACTATCATGCTCCCTAACACAAGCCGAGTCCTTTCCTCTCCGTGCTGGAGGTTCCTACTTTGGATCCTGACTCCTTGACGCCACTATCCTCTTTGCATTCTGTATCTATTAGCCCATCTTTCGAAGGCAGGGCCCCTCAGATAGCTGCAGAGTCCCGGACTGCGCACTTACAAGTACAACGTAGGTGCCATGATTCCTGCTACCGCTTCTCCCCTGCTTTGATGCTGATAGCTGCAACCCCCGCGCAGCAAACTCTTGTTTTTTTCCCCTTTCCTTTCCTTTTTTTTTTCATTCCAAGCAACAAGCACCCCACGCAATCTGAAGGCCCACGGCCAATTGATAGCAATTTCTCGCGACTCTGATCCGAGACACAAAGGTCATCGAAGACCGAGACAGCGGACTACCCCGTGGCGAGATAAAAAGCAAGACAGCCCCCCAGCGACTCATTCAGTCATACGTTTCACACGGATCGAGATTGCTCACCTACCTTTTTTTTCTCCTTCCCCCGTCATCACAACCAGCAATCATGGGCCGACACAGCAGAAATTCGCGGAGGCGGTCATCAACGCCAAATTTAAAAATCTCGCCGGCTCAAATGTCCGTGTTGCAGACCGCCGACCCAGCTTCACCGCCCGACACCCCAATCACCTCACCACACTTCCCCCGCAAGAACAACCAGGCGGCATTTTATCTGTTCGCAAACCCCCTGGCTCAAGACCCGAACATTCGGCCATATGGAAGTGGCCATCAATTTAGCTACCGCCCCCTGGAGCAACTGAGCCCCCGATCGTCGTCTTCATCAGAGGCTGACAAGGAGGATTCGAGTGCTGATGATTCCTCCGAAAGCGCTAGCGTTGTCAGCTTGCCAACCTCGCCTCGGCGGTCGCGACACATCTCAGCAGGAAAGAGTGCCTTGGAATCGCAAGAGTCAGATGCATATGCAGATGCGGATTCGGCGTCTGACGCCAGCTCGGGCTCCGAATCTGAATCTGAGGCTGACTATGGAGCGGCGGAGCCAGACAAGCTTAAGCGAACAGGGCCCGCGCACGGTCCTGCGACAAGCATCCGGGGGATTTGTGACTTTACGATTGAGGACGTCGATCCGATGGATAGCGAGTGCGATGGTTTAGACGTCCTCTACCCCACCGAGATTGAGTCCGACATTGAGTCAACCCGAAGTCGCTCTGCGTCTGAGCATAGGGACCTAGACAAGGGCATGATGCAAGACCTCGAGAACCTTAATTGCAGCAATGAAGCATCCGATAATGAGGCGGAAGAGGATGACGATGACGAAGAATCCGAGTTTGTGAGGAGGCAGCAAGAGCTGAAGCGCATCCGAAGAGTCAGCATGTCGAGCAGCTTCGGAAAGAGGACTCACAGCGAGCTCAGCGACTCGGATGATAATGACTGTGCTCTCGACGTCAACGAAGCCGGTTCCAGCGCTCGGCGCTTCCACAAAAGGGTCCACCGCGGCAGCCTCCTCTTCCAGGATCCTCCCGCACCTCGAATTGATGAGTTGGAGGAGCCCAACTCGAGCGAGGATGAGTATGCCAATGAGATGCGCCTTGCACAGGAGCTGCCGTACCATGCGATGGAGATTATGGATACAGACTCGAGCTAAAGAGGAGGAGACAAAGGAGGATAAAAAAAAAAGATCAATAATGGGGGGAAAAAAAACTAAACAAAATAAAGAGCAGCTACGGCTGTAAGGGGCATGTTATACTATTTACGCGATGACGAATGATGTTACGATACAATTAGAGAGGCTCATCGAAGCCTCAAGCGAAGTTCCTATCGGACGCTGATATATACTTAGTCGGCGCAGTCAATCTGCAAGCTGGACTGTTGCACATGCCAAACCAGGCCGGAGAATGCCCTCGCGCATCGAGAGGGAATGAATCTAACCTGGACCAAAGCATTACAACCTGTTCCCCTACCGCGTCGTCCGTCATTTTCACCATTCAGCATACACCGAATTGGTTGTTCTTCCTTCGATACCTTTTATAGATCATTGCGCTTGCATCATGTGTTGTTTTAGATTAGCGGAATAGCGGAGGTAGATTTGCTTGATGTTTATGATTGATGTTTAAGAAATGAGTTGTTGAGATCTCATAGTTGATAGACAATAGATGGACATTTCTGCTGTTGACCTCAAATATTTGCTTAGAAGCTGTGGTTCAGACTCGGTAGCATAGCTGCTCGTTATCCTAGAGTGGAACACAGCAGATAAGCCCCGCTGTGGACCGCGCTGTTCAAGCTCAAAGCCACCACAGATCTTTGGTGGGGTGGCGCCGATATCCAGTTGGCAAACTACCACTGACATTTCGCCGTCTTCGAGCTGCCAACCTCGTCTCATCAGACGTCCTCCCACGTACTACGCCTGGCTTCAAAGATTTTTTCAAATTCTCTCAAGAGCTGGTGCTCATTTTAAGGTTCCGTGTAGCCGCAGGTATATACCACTGCGCTGCTCCAATCCCACTAGACGCGTGCCGACCGACTTTCAATAGAACCCCATGGACTCGTCTCTGCTATCAGCTCACCTCGAGCAAATACAAAGCTCCTGTCAAGGAATTGACTCCCTTCCGTGAGATGCAATGCAATTTCTCAACACACGAAGAGTTTCAGACTGACAAATCCACAGCTTCCCGCCTCCTAAAATTTTCACAAACGCATTGCTCTCCAACAACGACATCACATCCCTGATTCGAGATACCGAGGCCCACGAACGCGCTCTATTCTCCGTCCCGCCGCCTCCTCCTCCCGCCGCTACAGCAAAACCTTTAAGGGCGGCCGAGAGCGAAACCAAGCCCAAGAATCGCCGGCAAACAGTCTTCAACGTTGCCTCGGGAGAAGTAACGACGGGCCCGCCCACCCGCGGTGCGCCTCATCGACGTACCGCGGTGGCCGCTGTTCTAGGGGGCGAGATGCACGAACAGCTGCGGCGGGGCGAAACAGACCGCAAAGGCGACTTGGATGTCGAGGTGCTCTTGCGCGGTGCTGAAAAGCTCTGTGGCGTGTACGAATTGCCGGGAGCCCGCGAACGGATTACTGCACTACGTTCCAGGTATCGGCATGGGAAAAACACAACGGCTTACTATGAGGCCAAGGTGGCTGAGCAGGCCGAGCAGCTGGCGAGCATGAACAAGGACTGGATGGACAAGGGCGAAGATGGGGGCCAGGACCAGGATGAGCCCCGGGAAAGCGGTGGGGATGCGTGGACCGAGGAGGACTTGAGGAGGGAAGAGGAGGAGGCGAGACAGATGGAGGCGAAGAAGAGAGAGCTGCAGGCTCGGTTAAGGTCTATGGAGAAGGATCTTGGGGCGCTGAGAAACATGTAGTAGGATACTCTATAATTAGTTGTTTAGAAAGCCAAGAAACTGTGATACCCCTTCCCTATACTATATCTAAAAATATGCCATCAGTAAAGCCTACGCTTGAGCCTCGGCCTTGTCCTTCTCCTCCTTGGCCTTGTAGAGCTGCTCAAAGATGGCCGTCACATCATCCGCCCCCTCAACAACAAACTTGTCGTCAATGAAGATCTTGGGCACCCCCTTCATCCCCAGCCGCTCCATCTCCTCAACCTCCCGATCAACGTCCTCGCCCCCAGACCCGTCCTCGAGCCACTTCCGCGCCACGGCCCTGTCGATGCCGGCCTTTTCCGCCGCGGCGCTCAGGTCGTCGTAGCTCGTGATGTCGCCGCCCTCCTCAAAGAACATCTTCATCATGGCCACCTGCACCTTGTCCTCCAGCTCCCACCCGCCCAACTCACGCCCCAGGTGCGACAGCCGGTGCGAGTCCCTCGTGTTGCCGATGCGCCCGCTAAACGTGAAGCCGAAGCCCTCCTGCTCGCCCATCTGCGCCATCCGCGCGCGCTTCGCCGCCAGCCGGTCCGCGCCGAAGCGCTGCACCGCAATGTCCTGCACCGACGTCGACTGGCCCTGCGGGACGGTCCTGTCCAGCTGGAAGGCGTGCCAGCGGATGGCAAAGGTCGACGATGATGCGTTAGGCACCGTCTTCTGGAAGAGGGCGATGGCGCGGGCGATGCGCGCGCGGGCCAGGTAGCAGAATGGGCAGACGGTGTCTGAGATGATTTTGATTTCGTAGTTTGCCATTATGTCTTTTTTGAGGGGGATTGTTGTTGTTTTTTTGCTTTGATAGGAAGTTGCAGTCTGCTTACGACCCAATTGATGGTAAACTCGCTGAGAAAACTGGAATTGTCTTGATAGAATTGATTATCCTGCTTGAAGCTGTCGAATTATGTGAGCTTATCAATGAGATCTACGCTCTTATATAATATTCTGCACACCCTTGTCTAAAAATAAATGGAATAAGAATAAGAAGAAGAAAAGAGGCAGCCTAGACGAACCCAAGTTTCATTTGAAACCAATTGCGCGTTCAGCTCGTCACAAAGTTGGCGGACTTACACGAGTCGTTGCGGAGTATCGGCGTCGCATTGTCCACCCTCTTAGGCAACAACCGATACACCTTTTTTTCACAGCGAGAAAGGGGCACAGGCGACGCGATTCAATCTATTGGGTGCGGAGCGCCATCGCTATTATAAATACACAAAATTGGAATTAATTTCAAAATGAGGATGCCTAAAAAGATCTCATGAGAATCATCGCGTTCTAGTGGTATGGATATCATTTGTCCTTCTATCCGTGTAGCCAAAGTAAGTTCCCCAGGATGCCATACAGGCTTCTTGGCATTCCGCACAAATTGTCATTGTCAAACGCCCCTCTCTCTTCTTCACCAATCTGCTCCATCTACGCGCGCTTCGCCAGCCGCCCAGTAATAAGCCTCTATCCATCCACTTCTTGCAGGTTCTGAGAAGCAATTAAATCTGCAGCGGAGGTTTCTAGTTCCTTTTACATGTCTTCTAGTAATGTTAGCATTAAGCCTAGAACTATATCATTAAAAGATTGCATTCGTTGCTTTATAGGTGTTTTAAACTCCATGTCCTAGATCTTATTAATGTCTATATCACTATCACCACTGGATAATTTTTTTAAGATTATTATTTTTAAAGGCTGTTGGAAATTTTCTTTTCATTAGAGTGGCAGATTTAGATCCGCCTCCACTATACAGTTCTCGAAGTTGAAGATCGCCAACATTGGTTTTTGTATACTCAATGTCGCCCGTTTTCTTGGTATTAATTTGGATAGCCTTCCGTTCAATACCAGCAGTAATGAATAGTTTAACTTGCTGAAGAATTGTCCAGGCAAATCGTGCAAAGAGAAACTTTCTCCCATATTGCGGCGAAAGATATCGCATCTCGATATGATGATAATTTGGCCAGATTTCTGCAGCTTGAGATGAGATGATGTGGGTGATGTAGCGAATACCACCTGAGGTTGGTTTCGACATAATAACAAACCACCGATCGTCAAAACATTTGTGAAGATCTCTCCTCAGAGGTATTATATTATCCGAGCTGTCGATATCTCCATAACTACCCATGTCATTCTTAGCATACCATAGACCCTCTTCTCGTGGGATAATATGGGCTCCATCGATTGCATAAGAAAATCCAGACATAGGACAAAGAGAACGATTATAGAGATCGTCGGAAGGAATAATAGGCCAAATGTTCTCTACATCAGTATGCGGGAGCTTCCAATCTCGAAGCCTTGGTAAAAATTCTACGGAACACTGCATTACAGTTTTTATAATACACAAGATGATAGCCGACCCATGATATTGATAGATTAAGTAGATAGCTGTAGAATGAATAAGTAGCTATAGATAGCCGTAGATTGAATAGATATCTATAAAAATGCGTTTTGTGAAATAAATTGAAATTAATTAATATTCTATGGCGCTGGAAAAGATGCTTTTTGTTAAAGATATGATATCTCTGTGCTTTGCACTCATTTAATGTAGGTATCTAGAGAATTAGATTAGGGTTTGAATCGAGCTTGTGGCAAGGACCACTACGGTTCAACCAGAAATTCGCTGCGGTCCAAATATAAAGACTCTATTTATTTGGTACCTCGAAGTAGTTACTAATGTGACCTCAAAAATACTAGATCGCTAAACCCTCAGTATAACGAAGCTGTGGATTTTTCCAACGGCCTGATCTGCCTATTTGTGAGATTATCCCTTTCATATTGATCAAAAAGTTTTGGTTCTTCAATCCCAGAACTATCTTCACACCCATGTTTGAAATCTCTATGCCAAAACTCAGCCCGCATGTCTAACCATCGCATCTCAGCATATTCGATCCCCTACATTGGCCCAACAACTCTCCATCTTTCCCTCGACTTTCGTCAAGAGTTTTCAATCGCGAATATCTTCCTCGCTATAATCCGCCAGGCTTCTGGTCAAAGGAGTTACTGAATCGCAATCTTCGCTGCGTCTCAAGTATGGTGCTGCTCCAACCGAATCTATCTTTGGATGCATATGACAACCACTAGATGGAATCCAATTCGCCCCGTGGCAAGCCTCGGTTTCACCGCAGATCTTGGCGCACTCCGCTAGGCTCTTGACTGCGGAATTTGTGATGATTGAGGAGGGAGAGCTGATCCAGCAGTGATTGCAACGGAGGCGGATCTCCTCGTTTCCTGCCACTATCATTTGGCCATCGTTATCCTTGCAGTTCATCGTTTCAGCTGGCAGAGGGTCATTGTTGATCAGATCACAGCCTTTCTTGCACGAAGAGCAAGCGCCAGCACAACCAAGAGAATGCGCACTGAGGAATGCATCGGCCGAGATGGACGGCTGGTTAGCATTGTTACTGTAGAAGCACCGTTTGGTACGAGGCTCGTAGTCTGTGCTGCGACACTCGGGCATGACGGCACAAGCTGTCATGCATGCCTCGAAGGATTCCCGACGGTCGACCTTTAGATATTTTGTGCCGTGGCGCTTGTTGCAAGACATCAAGTAATTCTATAGAATGCACAACATAAAAGGTTAATAAAGTACTCTGACAAGGCGAATCTCACAGCAAGACTGACCTCTCCAGAGACACTGACGAAAAGTTGCCCGTCAGCTTCGGGGCACTTAGTCGAACACAGCTTCGACTTGGTCAACTCGGGCTCTTTGGTGGGAGGGAACGTCACAAAGGCATGGTGAACTCCTGTAACCTTGGAGGTTGAGAATGCGCCATTCCCATAGAGTCGGCAGTTGTCCACTGGAGCTGTGTTATCAAAAGAGACGCTATTACCTCCCGTCAGTCAAATAGTAGCCCAAGGGAGAAACGCCACGCAAACCTTTTGCACTTCTTGTTCGCCACACATTTTTCAAGACAATCCCGGTGGCTCGAAGCCGCTGCTTGGCCGACAACAGTCGCCGCATTTGCATCAGTGCAGCATTGCAAGTAAAACCAAGTGCCATCAGAGCCCTCCCATATCTTACCATCATCTATGGTATGCTTATTAGTATTCAACTGATGGGAAGTAAAGAGACTGAGGAGGCCTACTCTTTGGGCATCGGAGATCTGTGGTTACCTGAGGATTCTTCTTGGCTTCAGTCTCGCGAACATCAGGGCATTCAACAGGGAACCACGCATGTCCGGCACTCCAAGGAATCGGTATAGCTGGCCTTTTCTTGAAAGCACACGTCTTGGCAGCCTCGGCAAAGTCACAGCTATAGGCCTCCGGTTCCTTGGCGCAGCGGTCTGCACATTCTTTCAATGTTGGGCAAGGCTCAGTCCTCCAATGAGTTACTTGATGTCCCGTATTGCACCTCAACTCATAGGTAATATCGTTCCTGGTGATTCATCAATGTTAGCCCTCAAAATTTGATGGTTGTCTTGGTATGCATTAGTATTTGCGGGTTCTCTTACGTTGTGTACTTCTTCTTGTCATCGGCAGGACAAGCATATGAAGCTTGATTATTCTCATTACCTCCACCATCACTGTCACCACCACCACCATTACCACCATTACCACCATTACCAATAGGCTTTTGAGTACCATCTCCAGGAGTTGGTACGCCTGGAGTTATTTGAGGAGTAGGCGGCGATGAAGAGGGAGGGGGATCAACTACATTCTCAAGGAAGAACCATGTAAAAAGGGCATCACGGTCGAAAAGATTGCCAGCTTTCTTCAAAGCACACTTCCCAGTCTTTTCCAAGAATGTGCTATGCACGCACTGTGCGTTTGCCGCGCACCTTTTGGCGCATTCCGCCAAGCTATCGCATGGCTTCTCTTCACCCTCTATGGGCATCCCTTGGATACCTTTGCCGCACTTGAGCTCATATTTCTTTTTGTCCCTGGTTTTAACTTTGTTAGCATGAGTATCGATTAAAACGCGAATACTACATTCAATGGATCAAACATACACAATAATTGTCTGTCCATTATCTCCAGGGCAGGCATATTTGCGCTGGGCAATAGCAAGGCCGACCAATTCGGCTGTGACTAATACCGACAGTATTGAAGGAATCTTCATCTTGAAAAGGCTGTGGGAAATGCCTGGGCATTTGGGAAGGGATCGTGTCAAGCGGTGAAACGAGATTTGCCGGATTTTATGGATAAATATGATGAGCGATAGAGGGTACGTGTTTCACGCTCCATTCGTCATCTGACTACAAGAAATCAGTATTACTTTGATTCGTGTCGAAAACTAGAATGCTACATATCTCACCTAAGGTAAGATGATAGCTAGGGAGGCCGGTATATCTACGCCTCTCGGTCACCTTCACGCTGGGCATCTCCAAGATCCATCGTAGTTCGGCTTCAGATGCCTCCAAAGGGGCCGAATGTCTCGCAATATTGCTCCCAAATCGACCTTCCAGCTCAGCCACTGCATCACAGTATTGATTTACATCCCACCACTACTGCAGGGTTATTTGATACGAAGTGAAACTGGGCTGTTTTGTACTACGCTGAACGCCCATCGTATTACCCAACTTCGATCAGATAGCGATCAATTCCCCGGTTAGAATGTCTCATATTTACTAAAGTTCAGCATCTAGACCGCTAATATTATTTGCTTTACGGAGTAGTTCGCTGCTAATTTCCCTCTCTAGTGTCTGTCTCGGCTGGTCGGTACTCTTTAGCACACTCACTGAGTAATTCTCTATATGCCGATATGTTCACCGTGTTTCAATAAGATAGATCATGCCTCTGATCTGCAGGCCATCTTATATCATTTGGACCATTGATTCCAAGGCGGTATGATTAAGACGTGGTTCGATATTTCTCTCGAAATTTTGCAGCTTGGCTTTAAACACAACTATTGCTACCATTTGGACAGTTCTTGGTTTATGAAATCTATACCGTCACTATTCTAAACCACAATCTTAGCGGAAGCCTCCACGCGACAGCTCTTACGACCACAACTTTAACTTCATACGGCGTCTTTACAATGAAGTCTTCAATATCCACTATCGCCGTCATGATCTTTCTATGCGGAAAAGCCACATGCTTCTTCTTCAGACCCATCACAATCCCAATCCGTCCGTGGAAGCCCATTGGCCCAATCCAAATAGGCGGAGGCGGCGGTGGAGGAACAGGGCCACGTCCGACCTGTCCTGAACCGCTCTGCCCGAAGCAAAGCTGCCCTGTGCCAAACTGCGTTGCGCCTCCTGACTTTTCAAGAGTGCACTCCGCGATGGAAGACTGCATAAATAATGGCTATTCGGATATGGCACTCGCGAGCGATGGGTCCTCTAAGGTGTGTCTTTGAGTGTTGGATTGGGAATTACGATCAATAGGGGCAAGCAAACGACAACATGATCTTGCAGACGAAGTGTTTCTGAACTGCTTTCAAGAAATTATCTAGAATACATCATAAGATAAAGACGTGTTGTTGGTTTATGAGATTGCGGCTAGTTTATGAGATGAGAGGGTTGGGACAGGTGAAGAAAAGCAAGAGGGATTTAGGAGAGGCTATTCAAGAGTAGTATATCCTCGTGGCTATAAATGGAAAAGAACTCGAGTGCTATGTTTAACTATGCTCAGTTTCGTGATTGAGGAAAAAATAAATACTAGTATGGGATTAGACTCGCTAGTAGTATTTGGTCTCTGCCAGCAGCCGGGAGACCGCTTCAGAGCAGTTTGCTTCCATTATTAATTTCATGAATGGCTAGTATAGAATTGATGCTACGTCGGATGTATACTCCGTACGAAGCAACGCTGCGTATCTCAAACTAGGACTGCAAGGGACCAAATTCCGAAAGAGTAGTGTAAGACGAGAGTCGACGATAGAGAATATCTAGTAATACATTTCGGGCCTTTTCATATTAGAGTTTAACCCTGCATGAACATTGTATCTGTTGGTAATACAGCCTTCGTAAGACTGTGACATAAGAGTGATTGCTGGGACTGACTTAGGTTATCTTCATGTCTTGGGTGTAGTAGTGGCCCTCATAATACGACGCTGTATCTAAGACATATTGGCAGCCATGATGTCTTTGTTAGTATTGATTCTCTCATAAATGATAGGTTCATAATGCGAAACATTTTGACCAAGGTCGATCTGACTAGAGTCATTCGACCACTCATGGATGTCGTTGAAGCTTATAAGCGGTAAGTGATCCAGGCATACAGCGTAGGTAGACAGTTATATATACAGAAAGCAAAATTAAGCGATAGGCTTTTTCCATCGATTCATACATCAACTTCAAAGATCCGGAATTGGTGTACCACTGCCTCTTTTGGAACCAACGACAAATAATCACCATGAAACCAGTCTATGTGAGCCTGATAGCAGCAGCAATTTTTGCTGGCCCATCTACCTCCTTCTTCTTTTGTAAAAAACCTCTTTGGATTCCTCTCAAGCCTATTCCAATAAAGCCAATCAACATAGGCGGCGGAGGTCCTGCATGCAACTGCGCAAACCCCGTGTGCCCATCACCCAGAACTCAAGCGCCAAACTGTCCCAAGAACCCGGCATATGAAAAGCGGACGAATGACATTCAGTCGTGCGCCAACAATGGCAGGACGGCTTATTTCAAATCGGACGGATCACTTCACAGTTGTCGGTGACTCATCGACCTGGATAACGATGATTATGCTTCGGGGTCATGTGCTACAATGTTGCTATTCTCATACGGGGTGAAACCCTTTGGGTGGGATAAAGAGGTTTAGAAATGCTTCAAATATATTCTAAATGTCCAATCTACCATCTATGATGGGGTATAATGCTAGGGCTTTGTTAAAAGTGAGAGCATCAAAGGAGTAGCGTATATAATGTTGATAGAGGACCTTCTCTTTATCTAAATGTCATTGAGAATCCTTATTTCTTAATGCGAAGAAAGGAACAGTGAGAGTGAATACAAGCTATTCTAGTACGGGAACCCAATGGTTAGATCAGAGCAGGGTATATGGTGCAAAGTCATAATGATGGAAAAAACATAATACATGTAAGATGAAAGCTCCAGCCCGTTCAAATCAGTCATTTCGTCGTCTTCCAGTTTCTCCGAGAGTCAAGCAATCACCACGATTAGGGCACTAGCAAAGGAGTTCCGTTTTCATCACCTTCACTAGCCGCACTCTCACGCTCGTGTTGGCTCAAGTTCAAATCAGCGAGATGGTCCGAGAGTCTTGCGGAATTGGCCGGCTGAGAGCCTTCCAGCTTGGATTTCTTGAGGAACCGCCAGACTACTATTGTTGATACTATGTGACCCTCTGCTTTCAATTCTTCAGATATTTGCCGCGCACTAACACGCTCGTCACCACTGCGCTGGACAGCATCAACGATAAAATCTTTGACTTCGGGAGTCAATTTTGAGGGCCTTCCGGTACGAGGAAGATCCGTAAAGAGGTTATTGCTAATCTGCAAGGGTCGGGCAGCGGGATCAAAGCCGGCCGTGATGGCACGAGCATAGAATCGGTTCACTTGGCGGACGGAAATGCCCAGAAGCATCGCGATATCTGCAGAGCTCCAGCCAGTGAGAGCTTTCAAACTCACAACAGCAGCTCTGGTCGCCACATCTTTATGATTGTATTCCCTCATATTTTGGTTTGCAGTTTTTTGATTTGATTAATTTTAATATTTTTTGTCTTGATTGAACATAATCAAATAGATGACGATTGCAACTGTTGCCCGAGAAGATAGCAAGAATGGAGTGAATGGAAGATGATTCGACACGCTGGACTGGGCGACTGGCGCCCAAAGTGCTAAGATTAGTATCTCTGGGAGATTCTGTGGCGCTAGTCCTGCTTTGGATGGATCTGAATGCTGCTTCATATTTTTGCATGCATGTAGAAGCTCCGACGGATATTATATTAAGAAAGCTTGCATTTGGCGTCTGTCCTTTGTCCCTTTTGGGTCCCTGTATGCATCATTTTCACGGTCTTAAAATGTATCACTTCGCGGTGTGATGTGTAAGTCAACCAATAATCCTGAGAGCTCCATCTGTCTCATTGAGTTATCAGAGATGTATTTTACCAGCTATTCACAACTGGTGAGCTCATCACAACAGCAGCAAAAAAGAGATTTTACAGCCTTCAAATTCGAGTATCAATAGTACAATAAAACCGAGACAAGTAAACAAGTCCATTGATGAATAAAATTCAATTCGTCAATCTCCTTCCTCATGTAAATCCAACTAATGATAATGCCGATCCCCCCGCGAAATGGCACAAGCACCGACACAAGCCGCCCTAAAATTAAGCTCGGCCCATTCCTCTATCGACGTCACCCTTAAGCCGAACCTCTGCAAGCTCAACACCAAACTTATTTCTTTCTTTCCCAGCTCTCGTCGATTCCTCTTCCAATTGACCCTCCAAACCACCACAATCCCGCCTCTATTCACAGCCAAAATGCCTCCTCGAATCCGTCTTCCAGTTTCCTCCTCATCTTCCTTCGTCTTCCGTCGCCTCTATTCAACCCCCTCAGAGCCCCTCATCCGCGTCACCAATCTTCCCGCAGGCTCAAACGGCCACATCCGCATCCTCGAGCTCAACCGCCCCAAAGCCCGGAATGCCATCTCCAAGGGCCTGCTAGCTGCCTTGCGCGCAGAAATTCACGATGTGCAAAACCAATATGGTCCCAATGGCGAGGAACTCCCGCTGGCGAAGCGCTTTGGCGGCGCTGCTGGAGTTGACGAGAAGGGCCCAACTAGAGCTCTCATCCTCGCCAGCGCCGTCGATACGTGCTTCTGCGCTGGCG
>PXNZ01000341.1:0-71477 GCA_003012085.1 Trichoderma brevicompactum | reverse complement strand
GATATGTACTGTGCACGACGGGGACCCTGCCAGCGAAGCACAGTGCGAAGATGGCGGGCGGGGCAGCAACCGCAAATGGTGGAATGTGGGCGATCCGGTGGCGCCATTGCCCGTTCGGACGGCCGGGCCTTGACCAAGCCATACTGTCCTGCTGGGCCGGCGACACAGTGCACTGCTGGCTCCGATTGGGCCATGGGCTGGCCTGGCGCTGCGCCGTGGCCCTGTAGCGCCCTGTACCCTCGCTGCGACCCTCTGTGGCTCCCTGTGGCCCTCACTGTGGCCCTCGCTGGATCGCCGGCCGGAAGCCCCACCCGTGTGCAGCTGCAGATGTGCCTTGGCGGCGCCCATTGGCTGCTCGTCCCGGCCCGGGGCTGGGCGACAAAGCTCACCGCCTCTTTAGGCCCCCGCTCGCGATGCCTCCAAATCATGCCAACCCGCCGACCACCCACTGTCCCAACGTCCCTCCTCTCCTCCCATCCACGCACTGGAACCAGAGCAAAAGCCGCCTTGCAGCTTCAGCGAAACGTCCTGTAGCAGTGACTGACTAACTGACTGAGCAACTGGGCGCCAGCAGCTCGAGCTGTTCTTCTAGGCTCCAAAAAGCGTCTCATAGCGCCCGTCCAGCTGGCCTGCAGCAAACCGTTTCTCTCCTCACCCCGGACGCTTTTCCCTTCTCCTCTTCCTTTTTTCCAACTCGCCCTCCCCGCCGTAATCCCGATCATCCCTCAACGCACGGAGTACACCACTGCCCTCCTCCAGCGAGCATCACGAAAGAGCGGTGTCATCGGCTCACCTTCATACAATACGCCCATCGCTCGCATCCAAGCGTTCCGCTTGATTGTTCCTCTCTTCCCTCCCCAAGAATGACCCTCGACTTCAATGGCACCGGCGGGGGCGATGCCTTACTTGATCTGACCTTTGAACACCACCAGCGGGACCGGGCTGCCGCGTACAGCTACTCAACCACAACCACCGCTCACTCGAGTCCTGGGCCTGCCTCTAATCTTGTCGCCGCCACGGGCTCTTGGCCGCTTGCCATCGAAATGAACGCCAGCAACAACCCCTCCTCACAGGGAGCTCGAGGCAGCTCCCCCGAGGAATTCCATCCAAACTCGCCTCTCTCGCACATGTCCAGCCCTCACAGCCACCACTCGCCGCTACAGCACTCGCCCTACCAGCAGGCGTCAAACCCTCTTACCGACTGGGCTCTTCACCACCACCAGCAACAGGCCGCTTCCGCGGCGCAGCAGCATCAGACTTTGCCCGCACACGACTTGTCACATTACATCCAGGAGTCCACGCTGCTGAATT
Source organism: Trichoderma brevicompactum (assembly GCA_003012085.1). Classification (NCBI taxonomy): domain Eukaryota; kingdom Fungi; phylum Ascomycota; class Sordariomycetes; order Hypocreales; family Hypocreaceae; genus Trichoderma; species Trichoderma brevicompactum. The sequence goes on along the minus strand of PXNZ01000341.1, from coordinate 70,166 downwards.
TCAACACCTTTTCAAGCTACCAGCCAAACCCTCTCGACTACCTACCGCCGACAACGCAGGCTGCGCTGCAGAACCATCATTTGCTAGAATCGCCCTTCAGCTCAATGCCTGCCCTGGATGATACCGCACACGCAATGCACTGGGGAGGTGCAGGGATGGAGAACTGGCAAGACTTTCAAAACACTCTGCAGCTTGACGGGCTGCAGACCGTTGGCAGCAATTCTCCCACTGGAACATATCTCGAGGTCCTCTCACTGCCGTCCTCGTCTTCCGGCGATGGGTGGGCGGTGGTGGATTGGGGACATCCCGGCCACGAGCTGTTTCAACCTACTCCGAGCGCTGCCATTTTCAACCCCTCGCAGACCCTACACTTGAGGACCAACTCTGATTCTTCAGACGGCGGCAACTCGATTGAATTTGGTAGCTTTGAGGAAATCCCTCCCTTCCCTTACTCTCCCTTCTCCCCAGACTCTGATGGCCAGGCCGATAATAGCAACAACGGCCACCGGAATTGCTACTCGGCTGATGGCCACCATCACAGCCATGACAGCAACCACCACAGCCCTGCGGCGGTAGCTGCTCCAGTCCCCATCAAGGCCGAGTCGTCCACCCGCCACAGCCCCGGCAGTGGAGCCGGCTCAGTTTCTCCCTCCTCGTCAAGCACCACCTCGAGGAGAAGCGCGGGCATCCGCAAGAGCCCGATTGCCAAGGCACCCAAGCCTGTCGTTAGACGTATTTCTAACGGGAAGAAGGATGGATCTGTCGAGAAGAAGGTGGGCCGTAGAAAGGGTCCTCTTTTGCCAGAGCAGCGAAAGCAAGCCAGCGAGATAAGAAAGCTGCGTGCTTGCCTGCGATGCAAATTCCTTAAGAAGACTTGTGATAAGGGAGAGCCTTGTGCTGGATGCCAGCCTTCTCACGCTCGCCTCTGGCAGGTCCCCTGCACGCGGATTGACATCAAGGACATTGGCTACTTTATGAAGGACTGGAAGGCCGACTATGAGAGGCACATGGACCGTGGAGTGTCCGTCTACAACGTCAAGGGCTTTGCCCAAAAGGAGACCCTGATGTGGATCACCCACGGCTATGGCTTTGCCCTGCCGGTCATGGTTCGTGAGGTCTTCGTTGCCGATGACAGCTGCTTCTCCGTCGAGTGGGTCGAGTCGTATGTGACCACCAACGACACCATCGACTTTGAGACTCGCACTGAGAAGCTCGACGTCGGTGCCGAGGGCATCCGCATTGACGCTCTCTCCGAGTATCTCGACAAGCACATCGAGGGTCCCTTCGAGGACTTCATCGATGACCACTTCGAGGGCACTCCCTTCATCACTGAGATCCTCAAGACTGCCCATCGGTACTACGTCAAAGAGAAAATGCCCGTCATCCGGAAGGCCCTTAAGTTGGTCCTTGCTTACAACTTGACTATGCACATCACCATGGTTGAGAGTCAGGGATCCGAGATGCCCCTTGACGGCCAGATCGACGACGAGGACTCCAAGTACTACGGCCGCACCGTTGCGCCTGTCATGATCAACTTCCAGATTAAGTGTGCTCTGGCTGACATGTGGCGCGAGCTCCAGAAGGACATTCTGGAGGAGCTCTCTGCTTTATACTCTGGTGTCTACAGCGGCGAGAAGATGAAGAACTGGCCTACCATCTTCCTCCTGGCCTCCATTCTCCTTGCCGTGTGGGAGGAGATGCAGTTCGACTGCCACTACCGTGTCCCTGACCCCGTGGCGGTGAACAAGTTCTGCAACGACATGGAAACTACCCCTGTCGGTGTTATTGTGGGTCTCTTCCACGCCATCTCTCAGAAGCTTCCAGCCTTCACCGACTGGGATACCCGTCAGCACGGCCACCTGCTTCACAACAACGTTGCTGTCTGTGATGCGATGACTGAAGTACGACAGCATGTCATCAAGCATGGTAAGTTTGCCCCATCTGTACTCCATCAAACATCCCTAGATGGCGCATGCTAATCTGTTTCCCCCTCTGCAGAGGCCTACTTGCGAACCCGGAGAGAGGCCAAGTTTGACCGCTACGATTTTGATTCGCTTTCAAACAAGTTCTTGTCGAAGCTTGTTATTCGGGCTAACTAACTAATAGAGGGTTTCTAATTGTTTGTTTGTTTCAACCTTTTCTTTTTCCTCATGTAATGGGACCGGCCCAATTAGACGGGCTAGCCACCATCATTTCCTTCACGACTTTCCTTTTACATGAATGTTTTCACGGTCATTCAGCGACGGCGTTGTGACAAGATTCTCTGCATAAAATCTTTGAGAACGACTTCTGAGCTCGCGATCTACTTCACCTTAGCGTTTCTATTCTCTTCATTGGTTGACCGCCGCCATGCAACACGACGTTATTGCGGAATGTCTTACGAGCTTGATATGACTTTCTTCCACGAATGTATGACTTGAAGAAGAAGACCTCTCCTTTCATCCTGTCTCTGTCTCTCTCTCTCTCTCTCTCTTGGCATTGGCTTTTTATTTTTTCTCCATCTTGGGCAGCTCATCTTTTTTCAACACGGGAATTTGCGATTTACATTTTTGCTTTTTTTGCTTTTTATTGCGGCGGAGAGGTGGAACTCTCGATTATGTTCGTTATGGGATCATGTTGCATGATGTAGTATTATGGAATCTACAGACGAAGAGTGGTTATGCAGCATAGACGAACATGCATGGTATTAGGCGTCTTGGGCTGCGGCTTTTGACCTGGCCTTGGATGGAGCGGGATGATTTGACATGATGCCTTGACCAGTTAGGCAGTTGGGTGCGATGGCTGGAATGCCACGAATAAAAAAAGGCTTTGACTATTGTTAATGGAAGCAATTGTTTCTCCCCATGATGCGAGCTATGCTTTGTGATGTTCAATGCAGTAGATTGTAGTTTTCTATAACGTTTGGCGGGCATATATTACCGTGTTGACGCCACGCGATGAACTTGTCCATAACCGCAGCTAGGTCCGAGAAAAGCAACAAGGCTCTATTATGTCATTCAGTCCTCTTCCCTAGGGTTCACAGATGGATATCTTATATCTACGCTGCTATATTAGTGATAGAGACTAAAAAATGGCAAATTTAATAAATTCATAAAGTTAACTCACTCTAAATCTCGCCATCTGGGTACCTACTAATCCAACAACGTCTGAGGCGGTTTACAGAAGGAACTTTCTTCATGAGGCAATGGACACGTCGTATCATCTTCATTTTCTAAGCGCGTAGTATTCGCCATTTTGGTAGATGGGATGTATTGCTCTTGGATGGCTTGTTTGACGAAAGATGTATATAGTATTGGTCAGATCATATCTTTGCGTTAATCATGGCCAGGGTTTTAACATACCTGCCTGGTGTCGCTGAGGATGCTCTGTTCTTGGAGTGGCAACTTTGACGCTTGCTGGACGTCACAGTGGAATATTACTATTTGTGATTAAAACAATTTTCTCTGAGACTCGTTCTGCTAGGCTGCGAGTTTTGAGTGCACGTCTTTGCTTTGGGCTGTGTCTGGGTGCCGGCGTTGATGAGCAGGGCACTTAAAAGTGGAATGTTGGAATGAAGCGTCGTCTTTGTGCGTTTGAGCAGATCTGAATTGGCATTCGGTTACAGCCGATCATGTGATGAACGCATCACATACACGAGGATACATAAACTTTGATTGCATTTGCAGGCTCCAACATCTCAATGCCTCAGTGGGATATAAATGCATCGGTAGATTGTCTTATCATGTTCGAGGTTTTTGGATCACCAGAGGTCGCTCATCATACAGGTAGCCTTTGTAGCTTTCCATCAAGCTTCGACGCTTGCTTCCCTACCCAGTGGGCAAGATTTACCAACTGCCTGTAGGTTGCTCCCCCTCCGTGAGACGAGATCCTACTGAGTGATTCACCTAAGCGCCAAGTTCTTCTGCTGAGAATCCCATCAACGCTTACTCCGAGGCGATGAGAATACTAGGTATAATTGAGTAGTGGAGTAAAGCATGAGCTCCAGTGGCAGAACATCTGGGCCAATATTTGAAGTCAGAACCTCAATTGCTTCGGCAGAGCTGGTGTTGCTTCTGATAGAGCGGACAAGCATGAAGTTGCGCACCTGTAGATCTAGAAGAATAGCGTTATTTCTACCGAGAGGAGTTGGCGCTCCTTGTCTAGATTCGGTGCATAAAGGATCAATCGCTGAAGATCCCAGTCTTTGCTATTGTGGAGCCTCACGAATGTGTTCGTCTTACATACATGCCTGTTTCAAGGCGACATTTTGATGACAACCTTTCTTGATTCATTGATGGTAGGTTGCCCCTAATCATTCTAACTCAATAGGTCTCGCTTATCCGGTGATGCAAGGGAACCTGAACGACCCCCCCCCCCAGATCAGTCTTCAAACTCCGGATGCCATCTCTTTCTGTATAATCGACAGCTTTGCCGGGAGGTCATCATGCTCAACCAAGGGAGCTTTCCTCTATTTAAGAACGGGAACTGGTAAGAGAATTAGCCGTACGCGTGTCCATATAGCCGTAGGTAAGAAGAAAAGGATAGAGAAAATGGGGAAGAAACAAAGGGCAGGAGTAATCTGGTGCCGAGATATCTTCTACTATACTGAAATACGGGTGTTGATAGAGATCCCCTTGAGATTCTTCTCCGCGGTTTGACTACTACGTATTTTTCAACATATTTTTCTTCTGGATATCTCTTATCGGTCCCCCAAAGGCAGCGAGGCTTTCAATTTCCTCTTCTTTAATTTCTCCAAGTCATCTATTACTTAAACTTCACCAATAGATGTCAAATGTTCCTCTTTACGTATAACAGCAGATTACAGAAACTGAGTCCTTCATTTCTATCGATATTGTATCTTCGGATATATATCTATACTTCAATAGAGTTGAGGAAGTTGCTACATATCCGAAATACCTTGTTAGAGATTTACGCACGTCCGGGCGCCAACATGTCCTTCGCAATGCCAGCTCCTACTCTATGCCTCAATAATTGCTTAGACATACTAAATCGGAGATTGCAATACCAGATGAAGGGCTTTAGTATGGAGCTGCCGTGATTAAAAAGCAACGGGCGCCGCGAACTACGGTCGCCCACTTTGGGGTGGCTTCAACCGTTTTGCCGGAGGGACGGGCCGTAGTGGATTGACTACGGAGCACCGCTGTGGCAAATATCCAAATTACGCGAAGTAGTGGTTTGCAGTCAGGCTGTTTGAATGTAAGTTTTAGTAGATCTAGCTGTGCATATAGCCGTTCACAGTGATAGTAGAAGCAACGGAGTAGAATGTACGTCTATAAGCGATTGATGAGATTATTCACTGCAAGTTTATCCAGATGAAATCTATCTCTCTACTAAGTTACCCAATTCTCAACTGTGGATTCAGATTGGCCACATCAAGTATACAACTGCCAAGAAAACTAATCAAGGAGTCTACAAGGTGATATGCCTTTCATTGAGTTCCATAGTGGATAGCTTCAATCTTCTGATAGCCGCCAACATACGCTTGCCTAATTCAAGCGAGGGCACCTAAATGTAGAATGTGTACCTACGTATGATGCCTTGTGATTGTAGCGATGAGAAATGGTAGTGGTGTCCATTTTAGAGGCCAACCAGGGCATAGCACAGCTGAACCGGAGTTGGGACAGCCATTTTTGGGAGGCTGGAAATGAGAGTGCATCCGTGCAGATACAGTTTGGCCAAGCACAAAGTAAAGATGAGTGAAATGGCTGCTATGGGTTAATTAAGCTGCAGCAAAGGCATGTCCTGTTTCTATCTGTACAAAATCTCTCGATTGCCGTGTGAGCACAAAACAAAGTAATCTAAAGCATTAATACATCATACCCGCATGATGGGATATGAGATTTTCCATCGCGATGCAGCCATCACGATGCAGAATGCCAATTTGGGCCATCGAAAATCCGCCGGCGCGTCCGTATTGTCTTATCAATCGAGTTATGACGTCGTTGCTTCCTAGGCGATGCCGACCCATATCCGAACACGGCACGCTCCGCAATTCGTAAGCAGGGGCACGGGCCACGATTATGGCGCAGCGTGGCTGGTACAGTGCGAATACGCTTTTGAAAGGTTGCTTCGAAATGAGCAGTTTGGGCTAGCTGTAGTACCTCAAACATGTAATTCCAGGCATGTAGGCCAAAGTTAATTCTTTGTCTTTGGCCGTCAAACGATGGATGCGTCTAATTTATATCACCTAGGGCTGCAAATAGTACCATGGCTTCTTGTTGCTAAGAATGGCCCGGCCTGGAGTCGATCAATGAGTAGTCAATCATGATCCTCGTTCTAAGATGTGCAACATTTATGTACAATTACGACGTGGTCTGCAAAACATTATAATTTCTTGTCAAGTCGTCGACCTGGAAGAAAGCAGCGAGAAAAAATGCAGAAAACATGAAATTTCATTTACTCCAGAAACATAGAAACTGCAGACATGTTTGACCTTCCACCTCTTACTTTACCTTGGTGGGTACCTATGGCTGCCTTTGACGCTGTTGATATTCTGGTTTGAGAAGGCCAGCTGCAGTCAGTATAGATAGTTAGCCACACGGCAGGTCGTGCGCAAGTTTGATAGATGGGAATAAGGTTATATCTGCCCAGTAGCATCAACCATCTCGGCAGCCAAGACGACTCTTTATCGAGCTATTCGCCTCATGAGTTTGAAGAGCTCATACTCCACTTTGGTCGAGACTCATCTCCCTGTCTCACAACCAAGACAACTGTTTGCTATTTCAGACATACGAAGGGCGGCAAATACTATTTCTAGAATAATGTGTGTGCATCCATGAACCTCTATTTATAGTATTGCCTCAGAAATAGAAATGAATAGGTCACATTGTGGCATCCAGACTTGTATACAATCCTGTAAAGAGGCTTACGAAATCTTCATAGCAGGATATGTGTTCATAGAATGAACTTTATCAGCTAGCATTATCTGTATCACAAAGCCATTCTACATAACAGAGCCACACATTGAGATTCTGCTGCTGCTGATAATAACAGTAACCCATACTCCCTACATACACTATTACCTAACTATTGGGCGGAGGTTGTCCGCTAAAGGCCAAGTAACATGCAGTTCTCTGTATAATTTTAGGCTTTCTGGTGACTAATGAAGAGCATCCAAGGCCGACAAACGGTACCCTCCACAGCAAGCAGCCCTAAGTGTATGCATGGAGCTGAGAGAAAGTGGAGATTGACTTGTGCACGGCGGGCTGATGCTGATCCGGATCATTCAGGGCTGGGATGGATTGCAAGTACCGGGGCCTGGGCTAATAATAGAGGTTGTATCTGTACCTTTTGGTCCGATACGAAATAGCTTAATCCATATAAGCTTGGTCTCGCCATATCTTGGCATGATATCCATACTATTGGGGCTGGGTGGTTGGATTACATAAATCTGAGTTTGAGAGTCTGGATCTTTCACTCTTTTGAGGTTGGTCGTTTATACCCATTCGAGGTAGGATTTAGTATAGAAAGACCGGAAAAGGAAAAGGGCAAATCATTAATCTGCAATGACGGTACTCTACGGATTTAGTTGGAAACACTCAAGTTACGAATACTCTTTATAGAGTTCAGCTGCAATTGGTATAGCAGCCAGACTGGTGAGTATCTTAAAAGTTTAGGGTATTTGATTCAGTCACAGCAAGGGCACTTGCAAAGCGGCGCCACGCACTGTACGAGCCACATGGCCCCACCAGCGTAGTTTGCGTGAAGAGGACGGATACTAGACCCGGACGCCTGTTTCGGCCCCTCCTGTAGCAAAATCGTGGAGGTGATGCAATTGCTGCATGAAAGACCCCTGGTTGGTATGACGAAAACCTGATTTGGACTGCTGGATGGCAGAAGGTTCTTTCCTGTTCCTGGTCCGGCGTGTTTGATAAGCGTTTGAAGGCTTTGCGTGGCAGGCTGCAGTAGCCCGGGCTAGAAAGGCTCTCGAAATTGCAGACTACGTCACTGATGCTGACCGCTGGTCTGATAACGCGATACCAAGGGGGTATTGCTCCGCGTAGTTCCGTAGCAAGGCATTCGGGCGAAAGGCGGGAAGCGACCAGTCCAACAGGACAGTCTCTCTCTTTGTTTGGGAAAAAAAAAAAGAAAGAAAGAAAGGAAACAACCTCTAGTAAAATAGAAACAACACGTGTGGTACAACGGAGAGTATTTGACTCACCCTTTATGGTCCTCGTTTGCCTCCTTGCGCAATTAGACTTATTGCCACGCTGAGCCGCAGAAACAACGAGAGGCCCAGCACGGCGCTGCTTCTCTCTGGGGGAGACGCAAAAGAGGGGCCCGGATGACACGCCAGCAGGCTCCGCTATTGGGTAGGCCAGGCGATAAGAGACCCGCCGGTTTCGATAGGGTGACTGCCTAGTGGAGCGGGTACGAATGGCCCACGCAGCGATTAATCCGAATGCAGGTCCCCAATACCTCGTGTCCCACCAACTTGCTGCGTGCGTACGCGGTACCGGCAACAGTCGCCTTCCCCGGATGATTCTGGAGCTTTCTCGGGGCGATTGGCTGATGAATCACCGTGGGGCTGCCGCTTGCCACCAGCTCACTCGCCGAGCACGCACCATGTATCAGTGACCTCCAAGCACGGCGAGCAGGATGCAGCCCAGCTGGTCACTGCGCCTTCCCTCCTCCCTTGCCCTCCGCTCGGCCTTGCCAAATGGTCACCGCCCCCCTCAGGCTGCCGCTGCTCCTCTTGCAACTGTCACTACATAAGGACCGCCTGCCCGTCAGCATCCCGACTTTCTCTCTCTCTCCCAAACACATCTCATCACTTGCCTCCTAAGGACTATCCGTTAGCAGCGCATCCTCTTGCACTCCATCCGAATCACTCTCCATTTCTTCCAGCGATAACCAGCTAAACCGCCACCATGCAAATCTTCGTCAAGACCCTCACTGGCAAGACTATCACCCTCGAGGTGGAGTCCTCTGATACCATCGACAATGTCAAGTCCAAGATTCAGGACAAGGAGGGTATCCCCCCGGACCAGCAGCGTCTCATCTTCGCTGGAAAGCAGCTTGAGGATGGCCGCACTCTCTCCGACTACAACATCCAGAAGGAATCCACCCTTCACTTGGTTCTCCGCCTCCGTGGTGGTATGCAGATCTGTAAGTCTTATCTCGTCATCTCTACTCCATCTGGCCACGGAAAACATGGGCTAACAATGCGCTTCAGTCGTCAAGACCCTGACCGGAAAGACCATCACCCTCGAGGTGGAGTCTTCCGATACCATCGACAACGTCAAGTCCAAGATCCAGGACAAGGAGGGTATCCCCCCGGACCAGCAGCGTCTTATCTTCGCTGGTAAGCAGCTGGAGGACGGCCGAACCCTCTCCGACTACAACATTCAGAAGGAGTCTACTCTCCACCTTGTCCTGCGTCTTCGTGGTGGTATGCAGATCTTCGTCAAGACATTAACTGGCAAGACTATCACCTTGGAGGTGGAGTCATCAGACACTATCGACAATGTCAAATCCAAGATTCAGGACAAGGAGGGTATCCCTCCGGACCAGCAGCGCTTGATCTTCGCTGGTAAGCAGCTCGAGGATGGTCGCACTTTGAGCGACTACAACATCCAGAAGGAGAGCACCCTGCACTTGGTTCTCCGTCTTCGTGGTGGCCAGTAAATTGCCCACCTCTGCTTATGACGGCACTGTAATGATTGATTGGACGATTGGCGTTATATGGAAATCAACGGCAAATATGGGAACTTGGCCATTTGGACTGGCCATCAATATCTTATGTTAGCACATTTCGGCGTGGCCAATATTGCGGCGCGCTTCAATACAAACTCTACCTGTCTATTGTGACAAGGTTTTTGTGATTTTATTCTCGTCTTCTACATATTGCACTGTGAAACATTGTGAAACATTGTGAAATGTATGCCATCTTTTGTAACATAGTAAATAAAGAGAGAATACGGAGTGGCCTTTGTTGAGTTTATCCAGATGACGCATCCGGCTGAAAGTGGTGGAGCGAGCTCTAGGTTAAGTCTACTCGCCTCTACTCAATGTGTGCAGTAGACGGCGCTTTTTGAACCTCAAGTTTCTCACCTCTGTACCGCTGTTTTCCCTCGGACATTCAAAATGTGCTCTACGGCCTGATATTTCTGCTTGGTAGAAGCCGCCATGTACGACGACCGATCCATAACGGGTTACTTCCAGATTCAACATTTCTTGCCGCCTTAAATAATCACACCCACAGCCGTAACCTCTCGCCACCTCACCATCAATCATCAATCTCCCTTTGCTTCCTCGACACCTGGCGCATCGCACTCGAGCAGCCTTATGAACTGGTGCGGGCATCCGTAGCTTGGAAATGACTTCATATTTCTTCCACATCAAATTCGAGCTGTATCCGACCGAAAACCCCACTGCCAAAGGCAGAGCATTTGCTGCGCGCAGCGGCCAAGATATTTGGCTGCCATCGGACGAAGCCGACATTTTTGATGACCTTCCTGCGCACCCTCGAAGCCATCGCTCTTCGGCGCGCAATTCCGAGAGATCAGACAGAAATCGACGAATTTCTTTTGGAGCCTTGACGACGTTAGACCGCAGAGCTGCTCCTGGCGCACACCCGAATACTGCAGTCATAGATTGTGGGACCCCGCGAGCACCCATAGAGGGCGGGCAGAAAAACGAGGCCTTGCCGGAGCGACAGTTGCTGGAGCGAGTGAATAGCTATCCACCACCGCCGTCAACCGCTGCGCTGCAGCCGCAGACTGCGATCCGAGATTGGAGATTTGGACGCATAAACATCGAGACGGTCGATCCTGGTATATTGTACGAGAAGAATATGGCTGGAGAGGGCAGCAAGGCGGCGGCGGCGGCTGTTGCTGGGCCCTCGGCTGCACCGACTCTGGGACCATCATTTAGTGGTGCAGGGACAGCGACAAAGGCGGAATTTGTCGAGCTAGAGGGGAAGAATACCGAAGTCGGATGGGGCATCGTGCATTTCTACAGGGAAGGGGAAGAGACGCCTGGGCTTACGTCTGCCGTCTCCAACGAGGAGGTGGAGGAGGAAGTTGATACAGACTGCACTACGCTGTGCATTCCTGCCGTCCCAGCTTACATGTCCCCTGGAGACTTCTTGGGGTTCTTGGGAGAGCGATGGCAGAGAGATATCAGCCACTGTCGAATGGTGATGACCTCGCGAATGAACCGATACCTGGTCTTGCTCAAGTTTCGAGATGGTAAGCGGGCAAAACAATGGAGGCGAGAGTATGATGGCAAGATTTTCAACTCTATGGGGGTATGTGTTGGATATGGATTCTGCCCTCTTGACCTGCTGGATACTGACTTTTTACGATAGTCTCAAGCATGCCACGTAGTGTTTGTGAGGAGCATCACGTTTGAAAGACCAACATGGTCTCGAGGGCGTGATTACTCCATTTCGTCCACATCGGCCGCAGTTTCGAACAGCCTGAAGCCTTTCCCGCCTCCGACCCCAAACCTTGTGGAGCTGCCTACATGCCCCGTCTGTCTGGAGAGAATGGATGAGACGAATGGGCTGATGACAGTGCCGTGCTCTCACGTCTTCCATTGCACGTGCCTACAGAGCTGGAAAGGAGCGGGATGCCCGGTCTGCCGGTTCACGAATCCTTCCGAAGAAAGCGACCCATCGAATCCATACAGTCAGCCATTTGGAGGGTCGGCCTCGAATCTATGTAGCGTCTGCGACTGCCGTGACGATCTCTGGATTTGCCTGATATGCGGTTACGTGGGATGCGGGCGATATAAAGGAGGGCACGCCAAGGACCACTGGAAAGACACAGCACACAGCTTTGCCTTGGAACTGGAGACGCAGCACGTGTGGGACTATGCGGGCGATATGTGGGTGCACCGTCTTATCCGCGATAAAGGGGATGGCAAGGTTGTCGAGCTTCCAGGTAGAAACAATCACACCTCAAATCGCGAAGGGGAGGACGAGGATGTAGTCCCTCGTGCAAAATTGGAGACGATTGGACTGGAGTACACCCACTTGATAACCAGTCAGCTCGAGTCCCAGAGGGCCTACTACGAGGAAATGATGAGCAAGGCCGCCAGCAAGGCTTCAAGGGCCTCAGCAGTGGCCGAGAAGGCGGCAGACCAGGCGTCCAAAGCGCTGGAGAAGTTTGCAGAACTGGAACAAAAATACAACGTGCTGAGCAAGGAGACTGTCCCGCAGCTGGAGCGTGATCTTGAACGAGAGAAGACCAAGGCGAAGAAGGGGGAAAACCTAGCCAGGAGCCTTGGCCAGTCATTACAGGAGGAGAAACGACTCAACGAAGGACTGATGAAGCGCATCGAGCACCTCGACGCTGATGCAGAGACGGTGCGCAAGCAATTGGAGGAGCTCAAAGCAGAGAATGCAGAGCTGAAGGAGATGAATCGGGACTTGACCATGTTCATTTCCGGCCAGGAGAAGCTCAAAGAGATGGAAAACGAGGGGCAAATCGAGGAGGGCGAGCTCGAGGGAGGCACTGCGAGTGTTCCAGAAGCTAGAAAGAAGGCGAACAGACGGAAGGGGAAGCGGTAACTAGCCAGGGGGAAGGTGTGATAAGTTGGTCTCCATAGCGATATTTGGCTACTCAGATGGACTTGGGTTATGGGCGAGAGTAAATTACATTGATACCACCTTGTTTCAGGGATTAGAACTACTAGCTGCAGAGTAGTAATAATAGTAGCAGATGATACTTTACAAAGAACCAGAACACAGCATGCCCTTTGCATGGCCCGCAGCTCTGATGTGCAGCCAAACTTCGGGGCAGATGCACTTAGAGTCGTACAAATCTCCGGCGGCCGAATTAAACAATCTCCGGGTCGGTGCCGGGACGTGGTTACAAGGGTTGTGGCAGTCTGTGTTTTTGCATGTGATAGAGCGACTGCAATGGCGTGCCGTGCTCGTGATTGAACAATTGATGGACGAAATTGATTATTTCGCATGGTGTTTTGTTACGTGATGGAAACGCCTGGCATGGGTGAGAGCGCCTTTTGAGTTTCTTATGGCTCGGCAGCAAAGGGCTTGGCCTGCAGCTTGCAGACATCAGAAACGTATTCTGCAAAATGTCTTATTAAAGTTCTGCGCCTATCTGTCGTCAAAAAGCATGGCTGGCATGTCTCAAACAATTTTCACTTGCGTGATCAAAGACACATTCCTCGAACCCTGCATGCTCCTCGTTATCTTTGACACAATCACAACAATCCCTTATTTTTTTTTTTTCCACATCTCGCGTTTTGCTCGGATGGCATGACGGAGAGGGCTGAGAGTGGCCACGAGCACATGTTAATTGCGAGATAGTACCACTACTAGCACCAGCGGACCCAGGGAACATAACAAGCAACAGGCCTTGTTTCAGCAGCCCTACCGTGCCACTGGCGGTGGATCTTTGCCGTTCGTCCGTCCGAGGTTAGCGCCTGAAGGCTACTGTAGCTCCCTGTAACGGCTGGTTTCGATATATGTAGGCGATCAGATTGGCGCGCTCGTAATTTGGAGAGGGAGGGAGGGGAGGGGGGGAGGAGCGTCAGTTGGAAGAGTCGCTCCCAAAGCTAGTAGTAAGAACGACACCTAGACCTAAATCATCCTCGTACGGGCAACCTTTCCCTTTGGAACACTCCCCATTTTATCATTCTTGGCTCCAGTAGCATTTTTAATTTTATTCCAACCAAAACAGGCGAGAAGCTGAAAGCTGGGATCCATCTTGGCGCGCGCACCTCCTCCTCAGGCCAAAAGCCTAAGCCCCTCTTCGCTCCACGCTGGGAGCGTCATCCATCCCGTGCCAGCTTTTTTGCTCTAAAAGCTTGAGCTGTGTGTACTAGAGGGGTCGATCTGTCTCCCTGTCCACTTTTTTTTTTACCCTTCTCTCTACATACCAAGGCTTTACGCAGCATCGACTTTTATCGCTCTCAGCGCGTCGATCAGAGTGACGGCAGGGCCATCATTTGCAGCGTTCTGGGCAAGCAGCAAGGAACACGAAACGAGACCAGAAGGAAAGAAAATACAAAAGCTCTGCAGCCATGGCCTCGAAAGAAGCCACAGCGGCGGGCGCCGAGCCCCATGATGCGTCGGCGGAGGAGTCTGAGCAGCCCAAGAAGGAGCTCTACCCCATGGTCAACTGGAAGTACGACCTCTTCCTCTATGGCATGGGAAATCTGGTGAACCTCTTCTTCAGAGAGGTTGTGCCGCGGGGCTCGTGGAGGGTCCCGCAGACAGGGCCTGTGCTCTTTGTTGCTGCGCCGCATGCGAACCAGGTATGGGAGCTCCTGATCTTTTCTAAATTATTCATTTTTATGGTGTTGTTATTTGCGCAGAGTCAAGGGCAGGACACATTTGGCTAACATGATTCTTGACAGTTTGTCGATGCCATCCTCTTGCAACGGACGCTGCGACTCGACGCCAACCGACGAATCTCCCTCCTGATTGCGCAGAAATCTGTCCACGGCTTTATCGGCTGGGGATCCCGCCAGGTCGGCTCTGTGCCCGTCGGGCGAGCGCAGGATGCCGCGAGGCCCGCGACGGGCATGATCTACCTCCCGGACCCGATCAACGACCCGACGCTGATCCGAGGAGTGGGCACAAGGTTTGGCGTGGGCGAGGGAGAGCCTCAGGGAATGCTCTTTCTGCCGCCGGGCAAGAAGACGTCGGGCGAGAGCGTCAACATTGATCAGATCATTGGCCCTGAGGAGATTCGCATCAAACGCGCGTTTAAAACTCCGTTGGCTCTGAAGCAGCTCACCGGGCGAGATGATATCGACAAGGACGGCCGTTTTACCGACAAGTCGATCAAAGGCACGGCGCCGGGGTACCAGGGCACCAAGTTTAAGCTTGCCCCGCATACAGACCAGACCAAAGTCTACGAGGCCGTCTTTGCGCGGCTGAGGAATGGTGGATGCGTCGGTATATTCCCCGAGGGTGGCAGCCACGATCGCTCCGAGTTGCTCCCTCTCAAGGCTGGCGTGGCCATCATGGCTTTGGGAGCACTGGCAGAAGCTCCCAACTGCGGTCTCAAGATTGTGCCCGTGGGCATGAATTACTTCCACCCACACAAGTTCCGCTCGCGTGCTGTCATTGAGTTTGGAGCGCCCTTTGAGATTCCGCCGCACTTGGTTGAAATGTATCGGAACAACCAACGTAGGGAAGCCATCGGCCAGGTCATTGACACCGTCTACCAAGCACTCAGCTCTGTGACCGTCTCAACCCCAGACTACGATACCCTGATGATGCTCCAGGCGGCGCGGAGGCTCTACAACCCTACCGGCAAGAAGCTGCCTTTGCCTGTTGTGGTGGAGCTGAACCGCCGCCTGGCCCTGGGCTACGAGCGCTACAAGAATGACGAGAGGATAACTCAGCTCTCGAGGGGTGTAAAAGAATACAACTCGCAGCTGCGGTACCTCAACCTGAGGGATCATCAGGTGCAGTACGCCACCATGTCAATCTGGAAGGTCATTGTGCTATTCATCTACCGCTCCATCAAACTCTTGATCCTCTTCCTCTGCACAGTTCCTGGCCTGCTCCTGTTCTCGCCCGTCTTTGTCGCCACGAAAATTATCAGCAGACAAAAGGCAAAGGCGGCGCTGGCGGGCTCAACTGTCAAAATTCGCGGGCGTGACGTCATGGCAACATGGAAGATCTTGGTCGCCTGTGGATTGGCCCCGACGCTCTATCACGGCTACTCGATTGCTGTTGTCGTTAGGGCGTGGTACGATCGCCTCTGGGGCTACCTACCGCAATGGATTCCCCTAGTGCTGGTCTATCTGGCTACGTGGGTGGCCTGGACAGCCATTACTATTGCTGCGCTGCGCTTTGGAGAGGTCGGGATGGATATTTTCAAGTCTCTGAGGCCGCTGGTTCTGTGTCTGGTTCCGGCGTCTGACTTCAACATTCACAAACTGAAGTTGCGGCGGGCGGAGCTCAGCGCCCAGGTGACGGACCTGATTAACACACTCGGGCCTGAGATGTTCCCCGACTTTGATAAGACAAGGCTGGTTCCCGACTTCTCAAAGCTCGAGACGGGAGGGACTCAGCCATCATCGGCGGAGGACCGCCCCCGACGAGACAGCGAATCAAGCGCCGGCGTCGATCTGGAGACACCGCCCCCGCTGTCACGACGCAGCACTACACAGTCCAGCCGCATGTTGCCTCGCAACGACTCTTTCAGCAACATTGGCAGAGTCGGCATCTTCTCAACGCGACCGCCGTCACGGTCAAGGAGCCGTTCTAACAGCTCAGGTGGCGGCTTTGGGTCTAGCGGATTCCCGATCAGCGCATTTACGACGCTGGACTCGGCTGAGGGTTTCAGCGAGGCCAGCCGTAAGATTAGAGAGGCAATGAAGGATAGGCGGAAGAAGTCTGACAAAGTCAAGATGGCAAGTGGCGCAGACGAGGATGAGGAGTCTGATAGTGACGAGGACGGATACAACGAGGCGAGAAAGAAGAATCTCTGAAGGAATTGGTAGGCGACCCGCTTAATGAGGATGAGCCGCGGTAGGCGCATGGTGTTGTGCCATAGCTTTTCATTTGCTTTTTTTGTTCATTCGGAGTTTTTGCGCATATAGGCATCTTGTTGGTTTAATAAGGGAATTAGCGAGCGCGACCACCGTGGATGCGGCGGGTTATGGCACTGGCATGGAAATGGTCTAGCAAACCCAACTACGAAGTGTGAGGCAGATGGGGGTCAAAGCAGCAATTGTTTGTGTGTTGGCACTGCTTGGGCCAACCCTGAATCTTGCTGCGCTCAATGAATAATTCCATATCGTTCGAATGACATGCACATTAGCAAATATGTGTGAGCGTGTATGAAGCGCGATGAGATTCAGGGTCGGCCCAAGCGGTGCCAACCAAACCCGAAACTCGGCTTTAAGTGTATGAGTGCCGTTGATGATGCTTGGCCTATGTAGTATTGTATGGAATAATAAGAAGGTGGCAATACGTTTGTTTACGCAATCGAGATTAACGGCTATTCTATTCCGCTTACGGGTTTCCACGTTTCTGGCAGGCTTAGGAGAGTATGATGCTATTCTACCCTATGCAAACGAATAATGGACGGGGCGATCCGCGGACAAGGGCCGGTGAATTGGGCTCGGAGATGCTCGGCGATGTTGGGGAGAAAAGCGGTGGGGGTCCGTGAGGTAGGATTACGTGTCAGGAAAGAAGAAGAAAAAAACTAGTCTCTTATGCTGGGATACTATTTGACTGAACAAGTTTTCTCATTGGCGAGACTCGGAGTATGAGATGACGACGACTACAGGCAGCGGTTGAAACGAGAGATGGATAAGATGTTCGAGATGAGATTCCATGTGATGACGGGAATTTCCCCTTTGGGGCGGACCCTCAGCTCCCCCCCATATGGCGCATCGGCCCAGCAGCCGAACGAAGAGCCGGGGAAGTTTTAGGCGCTTTTTCTTCCTCTTCTCCATATTAGCGGATTTTTGCAGGGCGTTTAATTACTCATTCAGTGGGCGAGACGCCGCGCTTGTGCGGGCGGGCAGGATCTGATAAGGAATTTTGCAAAGTGGGATGGATGGTCGCATGGTTCCTTTTTTTGCGCTTACACCGGTAAATCCGAGCTGGGAGCATTAAAGGCGATGAAATAACCCTTTTGTTTTTTTTTTGTTTCTTCTTTGTTTTTCAAATTCTTCCCACCCTTTAAATACTTGTGCTTTTTATTTTCTCGTTTGGTTTTTTATTTTTATTTTTGCGGTTTGTTTTTAGCGGCACTGAGAGGTAAACCTTACTGGCAAGAAGAGAATAAAAGAGAGGCAAAGGGAATTTTAAGGGGCAAAAAAAAAAAGCGGTTTAATATCCACTTGGACTATTTCTCAAAAGTTTTATTCCTCTTTTTTTTCTTTTTCTTTTCCACCATGTCGCCTCCTGCTGCGGCCAACAACAACACCAACGGCAGCAACAGCACGCCTCGCATGCCCGTGAAGCAAAAGATGGCCGTCTCGCTGAAATCGCTGATGAGCTCGGTGCTCAGCGCCGTACCCGGGGCCGCGGGGGCGGGATTCGGCGCGGAGGCGTCGAGTGGGGGGCCGGCCCGGATGGAGGCGCTCTTCACCAAGACGGACGCGGCGGCGGACGGCGACGAGTGCCTGCACGACTGCGAGAGCTGCTCGGTCAAGTATCCGCGGGGCTTCAAGGTGGATGAGGAGGACGTTTTGTATGGGCAGGTCAAGGGGTGGAGCACGCATGTGCTGGTGGGCACGGGCAAGGCGGATTGGGTGAGGGATGTGGCGGATGAGAAGGGGAGCGTGATGGAGGCGATTGACAAGGCTGGAGGGGTGACGAATGGGGTGAGTTTTTTTTTTCTTCTCTTTTGCGTGAATAAGATGAACGGAATTTCTCTCACTTACTCACATATAATGGTGTGTATGAGTGAGTGAGTGAAGGGAAAAAAAGGGGTTATAAGAGAGAGAGAGAGAGAAGAACTATGACTGACACATTTACGCAGAGACTCATGCTATCCGCCTCCAATCTTCCAACACCTCACGACACCACAGACTACTCGGAGCCTACTACCGTCCTGCTCCTCCCGGCCTTTGCCATTGTCCAAAACGTTCACCCAAAGAACGTCCCCCAGCTCATCACCAGCGTCATCAACCACGCGCCAACAAACTCATCTCCCCTCGCCCCATGGCGCTCTGCCATTCCTTCCTCACTCCCCAGCCCAGACGCCTCAATAGCGGACCTCACCATCAAATCGAGCCCGCACAAGGCTGTGATCCTCATGTGCAGTCAGAAGACGCGTGACGCCCGCTGTGGCCAGAGCGCACCGCTTCTACGCAAGGAGCTGGAGAGGCATTTGCGTCCGCTGGGATTGTTCCGTGACTTGCATGACGAGAGACCGGGAGGAGTGGGCATCTATTTTATTAGCCATGTCGGCGGGCACAAGTACTCTGCAAATGTAATGGTGTATCGACGGCCGAATGCTTTTGGCCAGGATGACGAGCCATTGCCAGAGGGAGTGGAGGAGGCAGCAGCAGCCAAGGACGACAAAGAAGAAGAAGAAGCTCAGAATGGAGAGGAAAAGGGCGATGTGGGAGCCGCGCAGTGCATCTGGCTGGCGAGAGTGAGGCCGGAAGACTGCGAGAACTTGGTGAGGTATACGGTGTTGAAGGGCAAGGTTGTGAAGCCGGAGAGGCAGCTGAGAGGAGGGTTTGATAGAGGGAGGGGGTTGATGAGCTGGTAAGCGTTGGGGGATGGGAGTGTGGTGATGTTTTTTTTCCCTTCATTTTCATTTTGAGGTTTATGGGCATATATACACATGGTTGATTTGGCACTTTATTAAGGGCGTGGCTACATAATCAGCGTCCCAAGTTGGCAATCTGGCGCCGTGAAATTTGACTTGGATATATAAAGAGATACCTTGGGCATGGAATAAATTGCCAAATAATAAGGCGATGCTGCTATATTTTAATTGTGAAAAAAATAGCCCGAGGTAGATGACATTGGCAAAAAGTTGAAGGGGATTGACAGAACGTAGTAAAAGGTCGCTGGAAATTGTTGGTCGCTAATTGGAACACTATGGCTGCCACCTTGGGATGTTGGATAATAACCACTCAACTCCGTTTTTAAACTAGGGGGGTCGCATTTCATGGATAAGGGCAGCGATGTATCGGCAATTAAATATGATCGATGACTGTTATTGGTGCTGGCCACTGCTAGCTGCAGCTACTATACCTTACTTCAGCTCATCCCACTTCACTCAAAAAAGGTGCGGCTGCGGCTGCGAGGCGACGCAATGGGCGGCTATATAAGCCGACATTTCTTTTTTCCTGCCGGGATGAAACTCAACACCATGCGAATCGGGTTGGCGCCGAACAAGGCGAAGAAAAGCAAGCAAGGAAAACTGGGGGAAAAATGCG
The DNA here is from genome assembly GCA_003012085.1 of Trichoderma brevicompactum. Lineage (NCBI taxonomy): Eukaryota > Fungi > Ascomycota > Sordariomycetes > Hypocreales > Hypocreaceae > Trichoderma > Trichoderma brevicompactum. The sequence continues at coordinate 50,324 of PXNZ01000341.1, read as the reverse complement.
GCTGCTCAACACAGAAACCTACGAAATCACCGAGTTCTTCGACGACAGCATCCCCGAATATGCCATCCTGTCTCATACCTGGGGGCTGGAGGAGCTGACATACCAGGACATCCAATCGGTAGAGCTGGCGCGGCACAAGAAGCCCCAAGGCTTCGCAAAGGTCGAGGGCGCGTGTGCGCTCGCGAATTCTGAGGGATACGCCTACATCTGGATCGACACCTGCTGCATCGACAAGACGAGCAGCGCTGAGCTGTCCGAGGCCATCAACTCCATGTATTCGTGGTATCGGCGAAGCTCGATATGCTACGCGTATCTGATTGATGCCGATCACTGCTTCAGCCCGGAGTTTAGGAGCAGCCGCTGGTTTACGAGGGGATGGACTCTCCAGGAACTGATTGCGCCGTCTGAAGTCGTCTTTTACTCGAGACGCTGGAGGCTGCTTGGCCGAAAGTCGCTCCTCAAAGGCCTGATATCTGAAATCACGGGCATCGACATCAGCATCCTTGCCGGGGCTGATCCCTCGTTGATAACCGTGGCGCGCAAGATGTTCTGGGCCGCGCGTAGGACGACGACTAGGGTCGAGGACATGGCCTATTGTCTGATGGGACTCTTTTCCGTCTCTATGCCGCTCATCTACGGCGAGGGCAAAAACGCCTTCTTCCGGCTCCAGGAAGAGATTATCAAGTCTGTGGATGACCAGTCTATTTTTGCGTGGACGGTGCCGGAGCTGGAGCACTCTGACCAGCGGTTCTACGGACTCTTGGCTGAATCTCCAAGTGCTTTCAAAGTCACTGGGAAACTGGTATCACCGTTCGCAACGAGCCACTCTTCCAGACACACGACGCGGATAGTAAACAACAGCCTGCAGACTGAATTGCTGATCCAGCCGCAGGCACTCATACAATATGTTGAGGACAGCGCGGATTATCGAATGTCGCGTGGCCGCCATTGTCTTGCCGCTTTGAATTGCAGATTCAGCTTCTCCGGCAACGTTTCGCCTTGTATTGACCTCTGGTCCCTAGACGAAGACAACTCTCAGTTTGCGAGGATCAATCCTTGGCTGCTCCGTGAGGCTCGGCTCGATTCTAGTGCTGTGTCCTTGCGATTTGAGCAGCGATCTGAAAGTTTGACTTCCTCACCACAGATGTGGCTCTGTAAGTTATTGATCTCGTTCCTCAAGCGGTACAATACAACCAGGGATGCGGATGCTGGAGCTGACTGTGATTGGCAGATCAAATCATGACATCCGTAGGACAATTCTTTCGAGATTTTGAACCCTGGGATTTCCGATTGGTCTCCGTCTCTCAGAAGCCTCGAGAGTCCATACCTATTGGTTTTAGTCTCCAGCTTCTTAGCGATGGGATCAGCACTCATGAGGGCGTTCCGGTTGATCGATGGTATAGCAATGATCGGCTGCTGCAGAGAGCGTACCATTCTGGATACAAGTCGCAAGAAAACATTCCCATAGGCGTCACCATGGCTCCGGCGAATGGTAGCAGCCGTTCTCGGAGAGAGGATTGCATCACTCGGGTTACCGAGGGCGTGGTGCGAATTGGGCTCTCAGAAACGGGGCAATGGGGCAGCCATAATGATACAGAACAACCCGGGAGGTTGCGGCCGTTGTCGAGAAGAGATCCGGAACAGTTTGTAGCGCTTGTTTTGGGCGTGGACATCATCTACAACCAGAAAACAGACGACTGGCAGCGGGAGCCTTGGTGCCGCTTAGTGGCGCTTGAGGAAGACATGCCTCTTAAAGATTTTCAGTATAGAATCGACTGGAAGGAAGAACAGCGCAGTGAGTTTAGATGCCCGTCGTTGGGCGCTTCGTTGGTAGCCAAGGTTGTCATGTTGCAGGGCGATAAGCTGTATACGGTCCAGCTCAAGTGTACTCACAACAATGACTCGGCGTCTTGGTGGATATGGTAGAAAGCGTATAAAAGAGTGAATAGAAAGGTTGGAGTTATGTGGGTAAGAGTTGGGAGGAAGCGGCACAAGAATATTACGACAAGTATAATGGAGTTATGGGCAAACTATCACGGCAATTATCGAGCGCAACAGACATATTCTCAATGCTATTAGATACAGTGGCAGCTGGCTTGACTAAACTAACTAGACGTTATTGTGATCAGATCCCTAACCCAGACCTTTCACTTGTTTTGATGCAATGCTTCTACCCTAAAGTTTCTTTTAGTCCCAGCAACAGCCACTCTTCAAAGACGAACAATAGGCCGCCTAGTTCGCCCTTAAAGTCACAGGGTATTATGCCGACAGCACTCTTCGACACATTGACCTTCAATGGCACTGGCATTGCTGTTGCTATCGCCGGTGTCGATGCCAGCCTCATCGTCGTTCGCCGGCGTGCTGGGCAGGGGCCAGTTCAAAAACGTGCTCGACATGGCAGAAGCCGTCCTTTTTGAGGGTCTGGTCATGCCCTTACTCTCCATGCCAACTCGCTGATCTGATGGAGCCGCCATGGTCTTGCTCTCGTCGTGGGGATGGGAAAAAGTCCTGCGATACTGGAAGCCCATGGGGTCTCCCCTGTCCAAAGCCGCCATTTGCTCCTTCAATCCCACCATCATCATCTCGTTGGCGCACTGAATCTGTCTCCAAATCTTCCCAACCCTGTGCTTTGCATCATATTCGTCATCTCGCAAATCTCTCAGCTCCTCCAATTTCTTCATCCAAGCTTCGCTATCGCCAACAGAGTGCCTTCTACTAACATCTCCCCCCTCCGAGAGAATAGCGGTTGTAGCAGAGTCGGTTAGTATGTCCATCTCATGGCACATAAAGTCCAGGGGGCTCTGGGAAAAGAGATCCCACGTTGTCTGCACCACGAGGTGAGAGGTGCGTGTAAGTTGGAGCTCTGCCTCCTGATGCCGCTGCCGGAGGGTGCGTTGAATGTGGCGGAGGATGTTGAGGCATGTGGAGAGACGTTGTTCGCGAACTAGCCGGACAGAAGAGGAATGCTGATTAGATTCTGGGAGCCCGGATGAAGATGGCGGAAAGTCCCTGTTGTCAAGAGAAGCTTGATTGTCATAATGCTTTTGATAATGCCTCTGGAACTGCTCCTGGAGGTGTACAAAAGTAGGCAGAGGATCGGAGGCTCGCTGCTGAGGCGGGAAAGGGAAGCCTTGTGCAGCGAAATGAGATGGCCAGTAATATTCCTGAGGGACCTCGCTGGGAGTGTCTTGAAATGTGGAAGAAGAAGACGAGTTTGACGATATGGATGGCGACGCGGATGCATTGGCGAACTGTTCCTGGACGAAGCCACGTCCCTTTAAAGTCGAGCTCGTATCCGCCATTGCAAAGAGTTGTAAGTGGTGCTTATGAAGGGGAAAGATGGAGCAGATGTTGGCGAGATGTCGAGGTGGAGGAAACTAAGAGAGAGAGGAGGAGAAGAGTGTGTGGTGTTGGGAGAAGCATTCTTATGCTGAGTTACGGAACAGTGATTCAGAGTGTTTGAGGGAGTCTGTCTCGTCAAAGAAGGAGTTGTGTGTGTTAATAAAAGAGAAAGCAGAGATGAGAAGTAACTTAATCGTACTCCGTGCAGAGGCTGCAAACTGTGATTGAGATGCGATCCGGTGATGATGATGTATAGGGCTGTCAATGTTGATAATGGTATATATGGAGTTTACGTATAAAAGTTCACACACACGGAATCAGTAATTTGTATCCAAAGTCATGTTTATTTGAGTAGATATAGATTAGCCGATATATTTCACTCGACATATCGTACGGAGTACTATTGATCAAGTCTCATCTCCCCTACTCTGATTCACCAAATCACCAGAATGCGGCACCACATGTTTACTCAATTGCATCTCATTTTCATACTCTTCGCCATCATGGACAAAACGTTCATCTCATCGATGCAGTGATATACACACATCTCATCACCCTCATTATCCCGCCCTCGTATCTTCATTAGACACATACCCATTCATGCCAAATCCATCAATATCCAAGCGCAAAGACATATCCAAAGAACACTCTCATTCTCAAAGAGGCGTACAAAAAGCGTGCAAGAATGCTTCAAAGACATTCATAACCCGTGAACCAAAAGCCCCAAGATAAAAAAAACAAATCATGCACATTATCCAAGAAAATCCAAACGCCTCATGTTCAAAAGAGTAAAAAAAGAGAGGCCGTCATTTTTTCAACAGCCTCGTAGAAAAAAAACATTAACACTTCAGCACAAGAACCTTTCTCGGCTACTCAAAAAAAGGCTTGTGAAAATAGCCGAGAGGATTCTTGCTCAGTGTTACTAGTCGTCAGCCAGGCTGTTCGAGCCGCTGCTACTCGACTCAGACGTCACGCTGAGCTCTCGCCGCGCTCCGTGAACGAGCTTGTAGATGCCAAATGAAATGGCCGCCAGGACGACAAAGAGGACGATGATGATGATGGCGATGACATAGTTGCGCTGCGTCATGGTGGCGGTTTTTGCGGTCCCCGTTTATGGGGGATGAGTCGCTGTTTGCGTTGTATTTACTCTCGTTTGTAGCGACGGCGTATGCGCTGATGCTGAAGCGGTCTGGGGGGAATTGAGTTGAGTTGCTTTTGTTCACTTTCGCTTCGATTCACGGAAGAATGAAAAAGCAGTGAATCGAGTATGTTTAATAGACTGAGGTGTTTACAAGTCTGCATTTCAATTAGCACTTGCTCCAAGCCAACAGAGTCGCTCAGAAAGACGGTGACCTACCAAGTAAACAAATCCCGTCACCGCAAAAAGGGCCCAGCGAGAGAAGACCGGCGCGGAAACGCAGCAATGAACAAGCCAACAGACCGAATCCGAGAAACTTCTTGAACCACCAAAAAAAAAAAATTTCTTGTAACTTATTCACAATTCTAAACAATCAATGAATAAACAAAGTCAAAAGCAACAAAAAGAAGAAAGAATCGGAAACCAAAACCCAGCCGCACGGCATTGTGCCATCCCCCCCAAGCTATATACGCCGTTGCCCCGCCACCCGCTTTTTCGTCCTCTTCTAACTGTAAAAAAAAAAATCAAAAAATCGCAAGGCTGGGGAGCCATCGAACCAGCTCTTTTTTAGTAGCACAGGGTCGCGGGAGCCCTTTGTACCTGGGCTAGTTGATGTGGCTTACTAGTACAACTATTCCTGCTGTCGCCCCCTGTAGGCGCGCTATAGGCCGCTGTAATGACCCCACTGTTGCTGTCTTGTTACAGGGGTAGAACAAAGCGCTGAGGCTTCGTTGTTTAGTGGGGCCTTGATTATGTTTCCCAGCCTCGCAATTATGAAAAAAGCTGCGTTGGTGAGGTGTCATTGGCTGGGGGGGCAGAACCAAGAGCTGTTGTGTCGGTGACCATTAAACGGCTTGTTAGGCCTCGCTTTGAAACACGCACGCGTGCGGATTACGACGCAATTCTAGTAGTAGTACGGAGTAATACTTGGCCCCTTGACATCTGAGAGCCCTCGAGTACCTACTTGTACTAGACGGTGGTATAGCCTATTATTCTGTCTCATATGTACTTCGCACCAAGGCACATGTTGAGAGAGTCAGGGGATCTGGGAAAGGATGACGATTCAGAGAATCAAGGAGGAATATCCGGCAAGATACCTCCGGCTGTTGATACACACTACATGCCAACTCTCCTTTCGAAAATAGAAGCCAGCTGAGTCAGTAAATAAGAGTAAATAAGCCGCGCATTGAGAAACCAGGGCTTGAAACAGAAAAAAGAAACCAAGATTCAATGCGGTCCGTATGCGCCAGCCCTCAGAAGACCATGGATCGAAAGCAGTCGCAAAAATCACTTGTCCACTCATCAATGCCATCACGAGACAGTAAACGAACGAGAGAGCACTCTGCTGCTCCTACTCTTTCCCCCCTACTTGAGCGTACTCCTTCATTCAGTCAATGCCCTATTCTCCTCTCTTATGATCCGCACGTGGCGTTCGTAGAATAACAACATCTGCACCAGTGTTAGTCGCACGCCGCAGCCCAAGCAGATTCAGGCCGATGCAGCCTACCTTTTGGGGGCACTTCTTGTAAATGACCTTCGTGTCATGCTTCGTCTTACGTCCATTCTTCCACACAAGGTAAACAACGAGCCGGCCGCTACCCTCGTCCTCGCAGGCGTCAATCGTCTCGATTTCGTCCTCCCACGACCCTGCTGGGGGGCTCCATTTGTCCGCCGTAGCGGGCGGTGTAGAGTCGCTAGGATGTGTTCCGTTTCTTTTGGAGCGCTTTGTGGCGGCAGCCGGCGTTGCGCTGGATGTCCGATTGCGCTTCTTGCCTCTGGCGGCGTCCTGTGTCTCTTCATATATCTTTTCGCGACCACCGATGGATTCGAGATAGGCATTGAGAATCTCGCCTGCTGACTCCCTAAGTAAATCAAAATCAGCCAGTTGGTTCACAGCAGTCGTCCATCACTTTATCAGCGCCAAGTAATGCACACATACAGTAAATTCTCCTCGGGCTCCCAAGTCATGTCTGACTTCTTTTCGTAGCCCTCCCATTTGACGTGGAATTTTAGCGTTCCCTGCACAGTATTAGCCGTGGTGTGTAGAAGCAGAGAGAGGCTCAAGGAATATCATCCATGCGCAGTGCACCCCACGTACATCTTCATCAATCATGTGCTTCTTGATAGCTTCGACAATGAACCTACAAACAGCTGTCAGGCTTCAGGATTGGTTTCGTAAAATCTGGTCGTCGTACACGTCTTCGTCGAGCTCATCCTCGTCCCCATCATCCTCACCACCCTCGTCCTCACCATCCCCTATTTCCACATCGACATCCAAAGCCTCTTTCGCTTCCTTCTTGGCAGCTCTTCCGTTCCGTCGACCCTTTGCGGTCGCGTCGTCTGCGTCGCTGGACGTCGAATTGTGTGATGATTTGACGGGCTGTGCGCTCTCGTAGTCTGAAGTCTCCTCGTCACTGAGTGCTGCCTTTTTCTTAGCAGATGGTCTTCCTCTGGGAGCCATGATGCGACAGCAAGAACAAGGGTAAAATGCGTGTTGCTATTGAAGTGGAAAGATTGCCAGGTGCAAGTGTTGAGCTGGCTCTGGCCACCCGGGTTCACAGGAGCATATGCCAGCTGGAGAGCGGGGGGAGGAGCCAAATGGCAGCCAGTCGGAGCACGTACCTGGAGGCATTGTCGTGATTCACCAATTTCGCCTGAACAGTCACAAATTCGATTCGCGGTCCAAGGCGGCGCAACCGGGTCGCAAGTTTTGACGCTGTCCAGTAAGCAAACGCGACAGGCGGCGCGGCCCTCAAGCTTGGTGTTGCCCCAGCCACCAGAGCGACGCTCGATCACGTGAACCATTTGCCCCCCCAAGAGATCTGGAGAGTAGCTCTCCGCTATGAAGTCATAGGGGGTGGGTATAGAACACTACGTAGTTATTGTATAGATACGGAGAACAATATATAGAAAAAGAGAGGTCCTATCATTAATGGTAAAGCTTAAGAAGCCCTTGTCGAGGATGGGAAGTTGGTTCTGGTAGGTTTGATGGATTAACAAAGATTTGTGTCCTCTGTCACATGTCTGTGCTGAGCATACATAAAGAAACACACTACCAAAACAAAGAACACGAATGTTGCAGCTGAATGCTATTAACTACAAGATTGATGCATACCAATCTTATTGATAGGTTGATAGAATCATATAGTAAACGACTGCTACTAGTAGTCGTGGCGTTAACTTCCCAAGCTCATGATTCTGTTACAGAGTACCATTCCCACGTTGTTTGTTGTTGGTCTTGCGTAATCAGTCGCCAAGTCGTAATATAGTCCTACATGCGCAAATTACTCGGCGGTATTCATTGTTGCTGCTTCTGAATTTCACCTATCCGGTTTCATTGAACAAACAAGTCCTGAAATGCTTGCTATTTGAGTCAAGTTACACGCCATCAATGCATCTTGAATCACGATATCCGGTGTCTCGGCTATCGCTGGCCGCATGCTGCCGTCGTACGAGTACTAATGTGTCAAATATGGGCAGTGTTCTTGCACAAATGTTGGCGTGGGTGACACTCCTTCGTCAAGTACTAGGTATTATGGAGCGCTGCAGGACTTGCTTGCACAGGCAGATTAAGCCGAGGCTACTTCGTGCTTCATACTCACTTGTCCAACAGCCTGAGAGGAGAATGAAATGGATTGAGTCGCAGCCAAACGCAATTTGCATTAGCAGCAAAGCGAGTAAGGGCATGCAGCGTGTCCTGAAACGAACCATACATTAGGCCAGTCCTTGTCTTCACAGATTACGCCGGTACTAAGTGAATAGAGTCGCTGTCGGGGAAACAGCGTCTATGTGATGGCCGACGCCACACCACACCAATTGCTACATGCAACTTGGCGTGCATAAAGGGCCGGATGGTAATTGGTGTTGTGAATTTTGCACCAGTTCCTGTGATGGAAGGTTGTTGGTAGAGCGTCGTATTCATTTACCCTCGCATATGCCCAAATGTCCCGCAGGCGTGCGCGTTTCTCTTTGTTTGTCTAGATAAGGTAGCCGGTGCGTTGAGCTTCCTTGGCAGGATTTGCGAGGTAGCACTGCTGTAGCACCAAGCCCTATCGGGTGCTTTGGTAGGTTTGCGAATAGCACCATGTAGATACCGTCATTACGCGGGCTGGGCCGTATTTTTGGCAGAGTCACATGTCAACCATATCGAGCGGGTGATGGCGTTTACTCTAGGCGGCAAACGGTGCTAGCCGGGTGCTCATGGCCAGCCCATGAAGCCATTTCTCAAAATGGATGAGGGCCGCGGTGACAAATGCCAACAAAAAGACTTGATTAGCAATAACGGGTACGGCGTAATACCTCGTGGTGAGAGCGCCAAAAGTGCCCACGGTTCGGGGATCCGAGCCCATCAAATCAAATGAAACAAAAAAAAAAAAAAGAAGACGACCAACGCGGCAAGGTGCGAAACGTTGCCGATTCGAGAAGGCCGGTTGGCATTCTTGTTGCCCGCTAGAATGCACGCAACCACACTCACAACCGGCAACAAGGGACCTAGCCAGGGGTAGGATCGCAGAGACTTCCATGGATCTTTACCGGAAATCTTAGTGTCGAATACCACCCCGTTGATTGCGCCGTGATGGCAGCAGTACTTGTACATGTACGAGGTGCCAGTATTGCAATGCCTGCCATGGAGGGTACTTAATTAGACATATGCAATTTGCTTGCCTGCCCAGGTAGCTTTGCTGTCTCATGTGCTAGAGAGCATGCGGCGATAAGCTACTCCTTACGGGAGTACGGAATAGATCGACCCAGCTATGGGTGTATCGAGATGCGATCTTAACATGAGATAGGGTGCTGAAACGGACGATTCGCAGTGCCACACCAAAAACAAAAGTACACCCTAAGCGACCACCTAGTGCTGGGAACCTTGGAACTTTGGCTCCTAAGCAGCTCCTTGGCGCCGCTAGTAACTTGGACTTTCGCAATTATAACTTACCTTGGTAGTGAAAAGGCCATTCACTCGCTCGATAGTACCATAGGACTAAGGCACCTAAACAAAGGGACAGAGGGTGAAGCAATGCTCCCGAGAGGCGTCGATGTAGTCCGTGAACAGGGTATCTTCGAGCTCCGTGGCGGGATTGGATTGACTGCCAGCCTGACGTATAGAATGCTTGATAACCTTTGCAGTACCTACAGGCAGTAAGCATCTACCCGCTCGTGCCCTTGGATAAGCAGCACAGTATGCAATGCGAGACGTCGGGTTGGCCGCTGCAAACAGAAAAATGCTGTCATACATCCAATTTCTGCCATTGGTGAGCGGCAATTCCCCAAAGTGAATGCAAGACAAAAAGTCATACCTTCGGCGATTACGTATCCAATAAGCTTGCATGGCGCTCCCGAACAGGCGACTCTATTCCCCGGTGGAAAGCCACAAAGCCGCAGCAATCTAGGGATACAAGAGCGGCTAAGCAATAGCCATGCTCCAGGCCACAAAAATTACATGAGACAATGTTTCGAAAAAGGAGATTTTTGAGGACAGAGCCGGTTCGCGGAAGCTTTCCGGCAAGCTTCTATCTGCTTGTTCAGGGATGAACAGTTCTCCCGTCCTCCCCACCACGTACGGAGTATTACCTAGTGCTCCATATGGCCACAAGACAGCAGAGAGGCGGTTGGATGGATTTGCCAATCCGGGAGCGGCCAATTCTTCTGCGGTGGTTAGGGAGTCGATGCAGGCATCATTTTCCTCGGCTATGCCAAGGTGCCTTCTTGGGATTGCTGCATGCTGGCTGCGAGAACCCATGCTGGTAAAATCTCCACACACGCTGCGCTAATCGCACCAAGGGGGGTTTGGTCGACTCTCAAGTCAAGCTTTTTTCCCACTAGACAAAGTAGGGGGGTGGTATGCGATGCGATCAATCAGCATAGGGCTTGGCCTATCAGAAGGATACGCAAAGAACTACGAAGCACAAAGTGCTTTGCTGTATACTTGTAGTGCGAGAGTTTCAACAGCAATTCCACCTCCCTGCGCGATGCGATGCCGCGAAATACTAATTGGACGAGAGATCACCGAAAATGGTTGGGTCTGCGACAAGGGGGCCCGTCATCGTATGCCCATGCAGTAGACGCCAGCCCAGACACGCAGTTAGGCCGTTGACGAACGGTCGAATAACGGCGGCGCGGAAGTGACATGACAGCTCCCGGATGAGCAAGGGTCAACCTCGATGAGATGACAGCCACTCCCTGGCTGCCAGCTTGATAGAGCTGTCTGGCTCCTCCGGAGATTCATCTCATTCTCTGTCATACTTGTTGCGAGGTAAGCGTCTGGCTTTTTTGCTTAACTAAGGGGAGAGGAGCAGAATGGTTTCGTTTTGGTGTCAACCTTTGACCACAGCGTCAACCCCCCTGGGCCGTCTGGGTGATCTCCCGAAGTAACCACCCCTGAAGCCTCGGATCTTTTTGATCTGGCTGTGTTCGGAGGACAAAGTGTGTTAGTGCATGAGGAGCACTTGGGCCTCGCAGACGAGACTGCTGCGAGCACGGAGTTTCTTGTGACGCTGATACCAGCTCTGCCCTTTCCTCTGTACGAGAGCTGAGGGCGTGAGCGATGGCCTGGACTAACAAATCATCAACAGGCTCTGATGAACTGTTTCCCTTTTCAACTTGCCTGGATCGCAAGCGACGAAACAGCAGACGTCCAAGCCCTTTTTGATGCCCACCCCCATCAGTCGACGGCGTTCGGCCGGTCTGGATCCTTTGCACTTTGACCGGTGCGAGGTAGGGTGGCTGGCACGGGCGCAGGAGAGGTGGGATCGCGTGCAGTTGCCTGCAAGAATGAAGCGATTGGATTCAAGAACGCCACGAGAAAGCGACTGGCCACGCCCTTGGCATTGGACCAGACGGGCACAGCTAAGAATGCGCGGAGGCCTTTGAATGGCAGGTAGGATCCGGCCAAGTTACTCCTGAGATGGTTCCGATCGCTGCAACCCTTGTTGGCGAGTCTTGATCGAGTCCGTCCAGCTCATTCGAGCTTCTTCCAGACTCTCCGCCCGGCGGCGTCTTGTCTCGCCCTTCAGCTTGCCAGTGTGATGCCAGGACTCCGCTCTCTGCGTGAAGGCGTGCGCATTCCTGTAGGAGGGCCCGAGGTACAAATACCCGTAGGGCAGCGTCAGACAGGCATCCGGACAGGTATCTGCGTGAGTTGACGGATGCGCACTGCGTACCTGTACGAGGCCTGTGCCGCATCATCTGGGAGAAGCCAGCCATGCGGGCCATGATATAAGTTACTCCGTACGAAGTACATACACGAACAACAGCAGGGCCGGCACGATTCCCTGGCGGGTATTGCTTCGATAGTGGGCAGGCGCCATGACAATCTCCTGCAAGGCTCCTTCCTTCAGCGGCGCCCCGTTAGATGGCCAATACTCCGTTACTCCTGCATCATGCCGACGCTACTGCTGGACAAGTACCTAAACCACTCGAGCCACCGTAAGTTAACGTAGGCAGGTATGGAGTACGAGCCCATCTACTCCATACCTGCTCCGTGGACGGCTGGGCTCCTGGTAGTCTTACTCGTACATGCCGCCGTCGCAGTACTCTGAGGCTGCTGTCGATTTCCCGTAGTGGCCGTACCTGATACCTTGCTCCGTTCAAGTGAGCCAACACCCACGAGTAGTACTCAGTAGACATACACGTGCCCGCCATCTGCCTGGCTTCTGCTTCTCTCTCGTTCTGCGTCGGTCCGCAGATGCCCGACTCTCATCTCTCTCACCACCGGCTTCAGCGGAGCAGATGCTGGCTGGCCAGATGGCCTGACCTGGCCGAGCAACTGAACAACTCACAAGAGCCCATGCTGCTTCCAGCAAACCGCGGTCACGATCGGCACGCCTCTCTCCCGTTATCCCGCACCACGAGTGGACGGTCTTCTCGGCCACGCTGACAGCTGGGCGCTGCTGGAGCACTAATCTGGGGGGCCGGCTTTTGGCGCTGCGCCGGCGGACAGGGGGGGCGGGCTCGCACACCAAGCGCCTAGCGGTGGGCTATTACAGCGAGTGCCAGCGCCTGAGCTGCCCGCTATGAGCCGCCTGTAGCGCCTGGACGAAGTAGTGCGCAGCGGAGCCTGGGCCCGGTCCCGGTGGAGAGGGGGGGTTTCCTTTGCTCCCATGGGATGCGTCCCGTTAGAGGTTCCACCCCTGAGCGAGCCGGACTCACCACCTAAAAAAAAATAATTAAAGGTTTCCCACGACTTCTCCTGACTTTGGGCTTGTCACGAGGGGAATTGAGTGAGCTGTTTCTGGGCTGTCGTCGAGAGGAATCCTGCTGCTCCCGCATTGGTATTGGCATAGGCATTGGATCCGAGCTGCTCGGTGCTGGTTTGAATAAGCAAACTCCCACGTCTGTGAACGGCCTCCCCCCTTGAGGGCAATTGCCTACCCACGCTCGTTTTCCAATCGCCCCTGGTTCGCTTCACACGCTCCTTATGATCTTCGAAGGTCCTGCTCCACGAAAGGAGCTGTTGACTCTAGTCGTCTTCCACCAGATCACCTTCTGCCTGTTTGTTTCGTAGCATACGAGAGCCGCCCCTCCAGCCGATCGATCGCTTCTGCCGCCGACTCTGTCCAACATTTCACCGCAGCGCCTGCGCCTACACATATCTTTTCCCCGCGATCATTGCACACATCCTCTCTTCTATAAGTTGCAGTAATGTCTGAAACACCAGCGCCCATTGCCGAGGGCAACCAGCCCAAGGCTGTAAAGGACAAAAACTGCGAGTACTGTGGCCAGGCCTTCACCTCGTCTTCCCTCGGCCGACATCTTGATCTATATATCAAAGAGAAGAACCCCAAGCCCCCGGATGGCATTCACGACGTTGATGCTATCCGGAAACTCCGTGGCAACATCACTCGACGCCAGCCTCGGGGCTCGTTAGGTGGTCGAAGAGACAATTCAACTCCTGCCGGTACTCCCAAGCCGACAGCCAGGAAAGTGACGCCTGGGCAGGACGCGGAAAGCTTCAAGTCTTCTGCTTTACCGAAAGATGGACAGTACGCCGTTGACTCAGCAGCCAACAAGTATCCTTATGTTACTCCCTGGGAGGCTACTGGCGTTATCAACGATCTTCCTGGCAAAAACGCCTGGGATGGCAACGCACCTCAAGATGGCAACAAGCGTTCTGGCCTCTCGAGGAATGTTAGCAGGCAGATGGCCCAGAAAGCTCAGTTTGATGTCAAGCAAAAGTTGACAGATGCAATGGACACTGCTAGGGCTGCTGAGTTGGCACTTAGGGAGCTGCTGAGCTCTTGGCGGGCGGCAAAGTATGTTTTATTCTCTCTCTCTCTCTCTCTCTCTCTCTCTCTCTCAATGATTTCATCATCTGGAGCCAGAATATGACGTAGGGGCTGGCTGACACTGAATTACTAGGCAACAAATTGATGGCAACTCAACGCCCTTTGATTTCGATCCCCTTGCCTTGGACTTCCCGGCCCTGACTCTTCAATGCTTACTGCCGCCCCCGACCTTGTTCTCTTCAACCCAGCATCCCACATCGACGTCCTGGTCTGTACAGTCACCAGGCCAGCGTGAATATGGCGCACTCCAAGCCTTCTTCCAAGAGGAATTCAAGGCATGGAAGGTCACCTGTGCTTCAGCCACGACTGCGGTAATAGAGGAGATGGTATATCCTCCAACTGGCGGGCCGTATAGAGATGCGAGGGAGGCTGTTAAAAAGGCCGAAAAGGCAGCTGAAGCGCTTGAGAAGCATGTCAATGAACACCTGCAGTCTGCCTATACAGTTTGGGAATCATTGCCTCCTCAGCGAAGGAGTGAACTCTGGGTCCTTGAGCTGGCGCGCGGAGTGGGCCGTAAGCATAAGGAGATGGAGAAGATGAAAGAGCAACAGCATAAGCTCAAGCAAGAAAACACTAACCTCAAGTCACATATCGACCAGCTCAATCGACTGCAGCAGCCAAGGGAGTACAAGGTGCTCTCACCCTCTACCATCCCTCTGGAACGAGATGTTATGGCATATGCCTATGAGCAGAGCGTTATGGGAGCGAAGCTTGTCGGCTATGAACTCGAGGATCGGCACCTGGACTTGAGTACCCTTGTCTCCAAGTCAATAGAAAGATGGAAGAATGTCATTGCATCAAGTCGCGTTGCAAGCACCGGGATGACCGCACAGAAACCTCTTGATCAGGCGGCGACCCAGGCCCCTGTTGCAGGCAACCAAAATAGCCCGTCAGAGCCTCAGAGCGCCGCCCAAACACCACAGTTGACGCAACCGCAGCCGCCGCAGCTCGATAAAAGGCTTTCCACAGCAAGCACGAATGGCCCGGCTAGTGAGCAAAGTGTATCATCCACAACCAATACTGGCCCACCATCGATCGAAGAAACGAGCGATCAGGATGCCGATGCTGAGATGGAGGATGACGATAGCTTCGCTATGATGAGCCAATCTCCTATTAAGTCTGCGCATCCGCCTTTACAACAGCAAGCGCAGCTTGATGTCCCTCGAACCCGGGCACCCATGACCCAGCAGCAGCAGGTACAACAACAAGTGCAACAGCAAGTCCAGCAGCAGGTCCAGCAGCAGGTCCAGCAGCAGGTCCAGCAGCAGCAGGCTCAACAGCAGCAGGCTCAACAGCGTAGCGCGGCAGACATGCGTTACATGATGCAGAATGGAGCTGGTAGCCCTGCAAGCAGGGCGGCTATGGCTATGAACCGTGCAATGCCAAACATGAACATGGCAGCAATGCAGGCCAATGCCATGCATGGAACAGACATGAGCATTACAATGCAAGGGGTACGCGGCGATATGATTTTTGAATAATAATGTCGACGAAAAAAGCAGATATTGGAAGAGGGCGTATTTTCGGACGGTTAATAGAAGGGACGTTTTTTTTTCTCTTTCCTTTTTCTTTTTTTTACGGCTATACACTGGCCGTTCATTGTCCCAGCATTCATTTCGAGCGACGATCTTTTATTTTCTCTTTCTTGCTACAAAAAAATGATTTTCTTTTTTTTTTCTCATTGCGATATAACAAATCTCACGATTATTCAACAAAAAAGGAACATTCAGCATTTTCTGTGCGCCTCCATGATGTGTTAATATATGAACCGCAGCATTGGGCAGGATAAGAAGCATATAGAACGGAGGAGGAAAGGATAGGAGGAACCGGAGAATCTCTTGTCTCTTTTTGGTCTTTTGATTATTTCTTTCTTCTTCTTTTTTTTTGGTTCGTTTTGTAGAAAGGGGACTTGGCTCAGTGGGAGAGTGTGTGATGTAAACTTTTGTGGAATCTACTGCTGGGCATTGCTTACTAGAAATTGAAAGTAAGGAATAGGAGTTAATAGGCACATTTGCATCCAACTTTTATTTTTAGACAATACTTTGTGCCCCCCTCTTCTCGCCGTCTATATGTGCTTTTGAGTTGAGTTTTACATGTCTGCTCTATCTTGGTCCACCGCCCTGGCAGTTGCTCCGTTGCAGCATAATACATAATCTATTTATACAGGATAAAAGTAGCCCCTTCTCAAGGCTTAATCTGCTTCAGCTTCTGCTCAATCATCCGTACCGTTGACTTTGGGATGTGAAGTCGGTGAGCGAGCACCAGGGCACCCGTGAGAACAGCGAGGCTGCCAGCCTGGTGAGTTGCAGCCAAGTGGGTGGGAACCATGTAGATGAGAGTGGAGATTCCGAGAGCCGCTTGCATGCTGACAAGGTGAACAAGGCCAGTGGTGCCCTTCTTTGCGTTCCTGGGTAGTGCGGCGGCGACCTTTCCAGTACGGGCGTACGCGAAGAGGGCTAGGATGGTGCAGAAGGTTGTGACGGCCAGGATTCGATGGTCGAGCTGGACGAGACTGGGGTTTTCAAGCATGTTGCGCCACCACAGGTCAGAGCCGTCTTCCTTGCGGGAGTAGAACTTGTCCCACAACTCGGACTTGGGAGGGGTGAGGCCAAGACCCATCTTGGGGAATTCATTGTAGATAAGACCAGCGTCGAGACCAGCGACCAAGCCACCGGACATGGCAGTCAAGAAGACAAGGCCGGTGATGCCAAAGACGGAGCGTCTGAAAGCGTTGAGGGCGGGATTCTTGACTGCCTTGATGACGGCAGCAGCAGCGGCGGGGTCGGCGAGCAGACGGCGGGTGCGGAGGATAGAGAGACCGGAGAGTAACATCCAGGAATAGCAGATGAAAGCAGTGGCCAAGTGAGTGGTCAATCGGTATTGAGAGACACGCGGGTGCGATCCAGGAGCGAAGAGGTCATCCTTGAGACCAGATTTGACCATCCACCAGCCGATGGCGCCTTGGAAGCCAATCAAACTAGATATGCCAAGCAGGTTGAGGGCCATTTTGGGAGAGACTCGGCGACGGGCGACAAAGTACAGCGAGGGAAGTACAAATGAGAGACCAATGAAGCGTCCCCAAAGCCTGTGAGTCCATTCCATAAAGTAGATCTTCTTGAATTCTTCCAGGGTCATGTGAGGGTTGAGCAGCTTGAACTCTGGGGAAGCACGGTATTTCTCGAATTCGGACTCCCAGTCAGCCGGCGACATGGGAGGCAAAGAGCCCGTAACAGGTCTCCATTCCGTTATGCTTAGACTATATGCGCCAATGTTAGCGATTGGATATTATATATCGCGCTCACTTCATCCACGGGAATCGTACCCAGACTCTGTCAATCTTGTTAGTCCACCGAAGACGACGATACCAAAACAGCTGGCAGCACTGCCTATGAGCCAGAGCGCAACTGCTTTAGAAGTGGTCTTCTTTGGGAATGCCTTTGAAGCTTGGGCCTGTGCCTGTGCCTGTGCTGCTGAAGCTGAGGCAGTTTGCGCCGCCAAGCTTTCCAATGGCTTCGCTTCGGCATACCCTCGTGATCGTATGATGTTCAGAATAGGTGAGGGAGAGCGTCTGGGAGCTTGTCGAAGGCATTGGTTGCAGACGAAGAACCTGGAGGGCATCTGGAGGGCAGCCCTCCGCATCCCGGCTGCGAACATCACCATTTTCTGCTGTTTTGCGCAATAGCGCTTGATGTGAAAACGGGAGATCGGAAATGGCACGATATTTCGGGTCTGAATTATAACATGTCGTCGGAGCATAGAGAGCGCCGAGGTGGGCGATGATAGCGGAGTCGGAACAATTGGAGCGGCGCTGATAGGTGGGATGCCGCCGGGGGTCCCCGCCAAACTACCCTCACCGCCAAATTTTTTACATGGCAGAAAAACGCAAAGCAAGTAAATGGGCTAGCAAAAAAAGTACTTTGACAGCTGTGGTCGCGAAACAGCTGGCAATAACGCCTTCGAATTCGAATACAGACCCTGCGAAGATGCCAGGTCGACAGGCGCATGGGAGGCCATTGCTGGCCCAGCCAAAAGCCAAGGCAGGCCCCAAGAAGTCTAAGGCGAGGGCGCAGACGAATGCCCTGAATGCGTTCAACATTGCGCAGGAGAGGTTTCCCGCCAAGCAGAAGAAGACGCCACGAGCACGGGAATTGGATGCCGAAATCGAGAAGAAGCATGCACGAGAGGAAGAGGATGAGGATGAAGACGATGAAGAAGAAGGTCCGAAGCGAAAGAAAGTCAAGGCTCCCCAGCGGAGTGCCGCAGCGGATGGCGACGTGGAGTTTGGTAGCGACAGCGAGGGAAACGAGTGGCAGCTAGGTGGCATGGCTGATGACGATGATGACTCTGAAATTGAGAGTGACGAAGCATTTGGCGAAAGCGACAATGAGATGTTTCAGGGTTATGCTTTCCGTGGCTCCAAGTCTGGCCAGCGCAAGGTGAGACATTGCAGCTTTGAAAAATACTGATACATGGTGCTAACCACGGCGCTAGGATGACGACTCGGATGATTCTGACGACGGAAATGACGATCAAGGCGAAACTCTTGGTGAGGATGCCATCGATCTGGCTACCGCTTTAGACCAGTACGAGGAGGAATCTGTAGAGGAACCAGAGGGTGAAGAGGGTTCTGAATCTGGTGACTCGGAGGAAGATGATGACTCTGACGAATCTGATGCATCTGAGGATCTCGATGACGACAGTGATGAGGAGGCTGATCCTGAGAGACTGGAAGAACTCAAAGGCCTGATATCCGGGTTTGGTGGTGAAGATGATGACGATGAAAAAGATACCTCAACATCTAAGCATCAGAAAATCGATCTTGGTGACCTTGGACTCTCTGGATTAAACGACCCTTTTATGAAGCAGTCAGTAAAACTCATGAAAAAGGAATCTAAAGAGAAACGACCCGGAACATCGAAGAAGTTAGAAGTGCCGTTATCGAGAAGAGAACAAGGGCGTATTGACAGAGCAGCTGCTTATGAAAAGACAAACGAGACCCTCGACCGATGGACAGAGACTGTTAAGCAGAACCGCAGAGCCGAACATCTAATATTCCCTCTTCCTCAAAACTCAGAATCGGCGGGACTCGATCGAACAGAGCTTCAGCCTCTTTCACTGAAGGGCGCCGCCAATGAATTGGAGGCCACAATCATGGGCATCATGGAACAGAGCGGGCTGTCTCTGGAAAAAGAGAAGAAGCCCAAGAAACAGGAGTTTGATGAAGAGGGCAATCTGCTCACGCGGAAGCAGGTTCTGGAAAGGAAACGCCTTGAGCGTGAGATTAATTCCAGGGAGGCAAAACGCGCTAAGCGTATCAAGAAGATCAAGAGCAAGGCCTATCACCGAGTGCACCGAAAACAAAAGGAACGAGACGAGATGGCTACCAAGGAGGCAATGGCTGAGGCTGGCGAAATTGATTCAGAGGAGGAGAGAGAGGCTCAGGATCGCCGACGTGCGCTGGAACGTGTCGGTCAACGCCACAAGGACAGCAAGTGGGCCAAGATGGGGTCCAAGGCGAAGCGTGCCGTTTGGGATGACGACTTCCGGTCTGGCTTGACAGAGATGGCTCGCAAAGACGAGGAGCTTCGCCGGAGGAAAGAGGGCAAGAGCTCAAGGGCTGAAGGAGATGATTCGGATGAGACTAGCAGCTCTGGATCCGACGATGACGACGATGCAGACTTGCGGCGACAGTTGGACGAGCTTGAGCAAGAGGACAACGAGCCCCAATCGAGATTAATGAAGATGAAGTTTATGCAGAAGGCGGAGGCGGCAAAGAAAAAGGCCAACGACGACCTCATCAAGGAAATCCGCAGAGAGCTCGACGGAGAAGAAGCCCAAGTTTCTGATGAAGAGGAAAAGGGAGGAGAGGTTGGGCGAAGACAATACGGTAATGGAGCGGCCAACCCGTTCTCCATGCCCCAGCACTCAGCCCGAGCAGCCAAGAAGAATCGTGTCAAGGACTCCGAAGAGGAAGTAGACACGAGCTTCGCAAACGGCGACGGTGCCCCCCACATCACAAACGGCACCATCAACCACGCCTGGTCAACTCCTGCTGAGGCAACGTCTTCAATAGCTGGAGCTTGGTCCCAAGGAGAAACTCGCCGAAAGAAGTCATCATCAGCACGAGCCGACGACCTAGACCTCAACGCCAACATCGTCACCGCATCTCAGCCCTCCAAACCGAAAGCCAAGCCCTCAGCTACCAAAAAGGCACAGCCTCAGGACCAAGACGACGATGATGAGTTCGAATCCTTCTCCGATGCGGAATCAGAAAATCGCTTGCCACTCGCCATTCGGGACAAGGATCTTGTAGCGCGCGCCTTTGCGGGCGAAGATGTCGTCGCCGAGTTTCAACGAGAAAAGGACGAAATTGCCGAGGCGGATGACGACAAGGTCATCGACAACACCCTCCCCGGATGGGGCTCCTGGGTGGGAGAAGGAGTCAGCGGCCGCGAGAAGAAGAGACACCAAGGCCGGTTCCTCACAAAGGTAGAAGGCATCAAGAAGAAGGACCGCAAAGACGCCAAACTAGACAAAGTAATCATTAATGAGAAGCGCGTCAAAAAGGTTCGTATACACACACCCGACCTCATATAATCATGTGAAATATCCAGCTAACTCCTGTTCCTTTACAGACCGAGCGCTATCTCGCCTCCCAGCTCCCCTTCCCCTTCGAGTCAAGACAGCAATACGAGCGGGCTTTGCGACTGCCCGTCGGACCGGAATGGATGACGAAGGAGACGTTCCAGGACAACACAAAGCCGCGGGTTATTATCAAGCAGGGCATTATTACGCCCATGTCGAAGCCTACTGCATAGGATTTTTCATTGATACTGTTGAGAACAGAAATAGATTATTCGGGTTGAAACCGAGGTCATGATTTGATTATAAGAACACCCTTGGATATCCTCTTTATTTCATACAAGCTGATCAAATACTTGATTCTTGAGGCTAACGTATGGGCAATGTTATAACTTTCTTCAATAAGACATATTACGAGAAACACCAAGTACACAATGCCTTTACTTTTAACAAGGTATCATTATGATTTTCAATGCAAACACTTAGTAGACCGTTATAATAAACACACGGGATATAACACCGCCCATGGCCCAGTATGATTCCCCATAGATCCTTGAGACAAAGAAAAACAGAAATGACAAAAAAAAAAAATGTTCCCGCCCCTCAAAGTAAACATTTTGATCCGCCACATCTAGCAATGACCCCCCTCTCGCAGCTTCTCTTTCAAATTTGTGGCTACTTGAAATTCAACGCCACATATGAAAATAATAGTACAAGGTAATCAGACAGATAGGAAAAGGGAGAGCGCCTAGCCAGTAGGATAACATCGATCGATTGGATTCGTTTCGGTAAATGTGCCTGGAATATTCATCCCTCACATAAGAAATAGTTATAGGTTATTTGCAGCAGCAAGATTGTTGCCGCGTATTTTCATCGTTGATTGAATATCGTTTTTAATGAGAGGATATAATTCGACCCATGGGGTAATTAATGTGATTGGTAAAGCCGCATTTAGCTGCTGCCGGTGACGAGGTTTGTTGCCTTGTCCAAGAAGTCGCCTGGTGTCGCAAAGAAAGCAACGGCGATAATGATGTAGAGACCGAGAAGCATAGCGCCTTCGAGGTAGTTTGATTTGCCATCCTGAACGGTATATGTGACGACCAAAACGGACACGGCGAAGGCAACAGTTTCGACTAATTGCATGGTTAGCGTTTTTTACTTGATTATTTCTCTGCAGATGATCAAACTCACAGGTCTCAAAGTGGAGCGTCATGTCACGGCCAATAATCCAACCAACGATAACGAGGAATGGAGTGACACCAAGCGCAATCTGGATGCTGGATCCAATGGCCACACCCATGGCCAGGTCCATCTTGTTGCGGAGAGCGACGACTACCGCTGTGACGTGTTCCGCAGCATTTCCAACGATCGGTATCAGAATCAAACCGATGAATGCTTTGCTGATGTTTGCGGTTTCGACAATGTCATCAATGCTTCCAACCAAGTAATCTGCGCAGATGGCAACTAGAATTGTGACGATGACAAGGACTACGGTAGCAGCAACTGGGCCGAGAGTTGGCTCCTCGGGTTCCTCGCCGTCGTTGTGGATTGGGTTCTCGGGGTCGAAGAGGTTGCTGTGCGTCCGAAGCTGGAATACGAGGTAGAGGGCGTACAGAGCTAGCAGGATGATGGCGATGCCGCGAGATAGGACAAGAATGCTCTTTTCTTTCTCTTCGCTATCGGTCTGGTTCTGATCGAGAACACCATAGAGCTATTCCAGATGTTAGACGGAGCTCATCGTAATAAAACTAGGTGAAGGATAGGAACATACCGCAGCGGGAATCACCAAAGAAGCGGATGAGAGCGTCATGAGAGAGCATGTAGTCTGGGCTACAGCTGCTGAGAAGGTCTGCTCTGTACCAGCACCCGTCTGGCCACGGTGCCGGATACCGCCAAACAGGAAGCACATTCCCATAACCAGCAGCAAGTTGGAAAGAATGGAGCCGAGCATGGAAGATTGCACAACCTCGATCTGATTGTCTCTGAGGGCCACAATGCTGACCTGTAAATGGTCAGTGTCTCGTCGCAGGTATTCAAAAAAAAAAAAAAATCATGCATAGCATATGGGGGATATTGCGCGACGCACAATCAACTCGACAGCGTTTCCAAACGTAGCGTTTAGCAGTCCACCAAGAGTCTCGCCTAGCTTGAGAGATATTTCCTCGGTCGCAAAAGACAAGACGGCAGCAAGCGGGATAATGGCGAAGAAGTTGATGGTAAAAACTGCGGTTGGACTCCAGTGGAGTTCGCCGGCGACAATACCAATCGGGACCATGACGAGCAAGAAGTTGACATAATCTATTTGCGAAAAGGGCAAAAAATGTCAGTATCTAGCCATGCGCCGAGAAGCGAGTGGCGTCCAAACTTACTGCTGAGCATAGTCACCTTGGCAATGTGCCAGGAGTAGGCGAGGCTCCGGACGAAGACGTTTTCGCTGTCGTTGCCCGGTGTGTGCTTGGGATCAAAGAAGAACTTGAAGGCCGGGGAGCGCTCGCGGTCATTACCGCCTACAATATGATTATGGAAGCCATTGGAGGCTGCGCTCTCGCCGTTGGCGATAAGCGGCGTGCGCTCGTTGGCGACGGTATTGTTTGGTTTGAAGCTCATTGTTCGTCGAATGCTTATCGACCGTTTCAAATTGACTGCAGGTAACGGCACCAATGGATTGCGGTCAGCTCAGTGCAACGAGCGAGATGCAATTCAAAAAGAGAGCAGGCAACGGCGGAGTCGTTTGCGTCCGCGCGAAAAGAGAGGGAGAGAAAGAGAGAGGAGTAAAAAGAGCGCGCCAGAGACAAGGGAGAGTTGCAGGTCGGAGCTATTCGCAGCTGAAGGCGGCTGTTTCGTATGAAGCAGGAACAGCAATGGTAGCCACGATATTAACTCCCACTGCCCATTGATACCAAAGGACGGATGGGTTGCGATTATGAATGCGCCGTTTGTGGGAAGTAGAGGATGGAGACACAAGACGGCAAGGCAGGGGATAAAAGTAATAAAAGTGAGGGCGACAAGGCTGGGTTGAATTCGGGGCCTGGTATGGGTGTGGGTGTAGAGGGGGGGAAAGAAAAATCGTGGTTATAAGCGTGCGCGTGGCGTTTTTGTTCTAGGTCGGATATGTCACAGAAGCTAAGGGGGGGACGAGGCAGTTGGAGGGAAAAAAAAAAGGTTTCTGATTTGCAAGGCGGCGAAGCACTGGATCGCACGCATCGTCTGGACGACAAGCCCATCAAACAAAATAACCATGTCACTTACACAGGCCCCAGACCATGGCTGGAAGCTCCGGAAGAGCCACAAAATACGGGACAGGCGATAATTTACCCGGAGACGGCGGCAACGAGAGCGTGCTGCGGCCACGAGAACAAACGGGAATTTTTTACCCTCTTCTAGCCTTGCAATTGATGTCTCGAGTCGGGAGTAGAGGTACGTGAAAAATAGTGCTGGTAATGGGGGAGAATGAGGAAAAGAACGCAGGCTCGAGTCGTTGCAGGTTGGAATCAGCGAATGGGTTTGCCGGGCGAGGCTAGCGCGGTCCACAGGGGTCCCAGCACTGCGGGTAGCTGCGTGGGTAATTGTAATTGCGTAGGTACCGGTACCTGGGAGGCGCTGTGACGGTGGCTATAATACGCTTTGATTGCAACGCAACGCACAGTGCACTTCACTGCCCGGAAGGCTCGCGGAGCTCCAATATATTGCGCGTTCCCGGTTTGAGGCTTGGCCCGATCAGCAGGGCTATGGGCGGTTTGATTGATTGATTGATTGACAGCAACGATTGATTATTTGACGCTCAGCAGCAGAAAAGAAAAAAGAGGTGGTGATGGGCACAAGGCAACGGATAAATTGCTTGGCACGCTCGCTGGACTGTTTGGGAGGCCTCCTCCTCCTCCGCCTTCCCCTCTGAGTCTGAGAGCCCCTCTGAAAGCCCCCCCTCTACAGCTGCGCGCTTCCTCTTGCGCAGCCTGCATATTGTATTACACGTACTTCCAGCGATGCCGCCCTAGCGCTGTCGTATCTTTAGTAGTAGTACTAAGCAGCACCAGCTGTAATATGCCCCGGTACAGGTACGCTCTTACACCGTACTTCCAGGCCGGGATACCTTCGCTCTGCGCCGATGCACCCATACACCATACAAGTGCGGAGAAGACGAAAAAAAGGCTGGCGGACTAAGCAAATCCATCATCCATTCACAGCCCTCCAGGGCGCTTCTTGGTGCGCTTTGGGTTCCGATTTAGCGTTTCCCGCACCGCATGCGCAGGGATCCGGTCCCAACTTGGCGCTGCTTGTTTCTCCAGCCTAAAAAAGCTTGTTGAGTGACAAACGGCCTTGTACTGTACCAGACTAGTGGGGCTAAAACATGGATTTGAGATGGGAAAACTCACATTCAACGACGTCATGCACGATTCAGCAGCAAACGCAATTTGTACGTTGTTTCTTGTCTGGGACGGTTCCCCCAGCTGGTATTACTTCGTAGTGCGGAGAATTCCGTTCGCAGCATCCGTACCTCGGACTAGAAAAAAAGAGGCACCATGCCTTGAGAGGTTACTTCAACCTCAACACCACAAATCTACAAAAGCTTCGGTACTAAACAACAGCCAAGAGAAATGCCAGCTTACTACTGATCTTGGTACCCAATTACTAACAGCACGTGCCATGGACCAAACTAATCTCAACTAACCGGTCCATCATTCAATTTGCCTCTTATTAGCACACAGTACCGCTACCGTCTCAATTCCCACGCCCCCTTCCCTGCTCCTCTTTCTGCTTCGCCTCACTCATAGCCCCAAATCCACCACTCTCATGGCCAAGATGGCAATTAAGCTTAATTGCCCCCATCAAACCCGTGACCCCATCAGACACAGTCTTGATGCCTAAGCAAAAAATAAAAATTCAGCCTTTTAACTCTTTTTTGATTTTTAAAATTTTTATTTGCCTTTAGCCAAGTTGCTTCTAGAAAAAAAAAATTGACCCCACCATTGACCGCTTTCTTTGCCGAAAATCCTCCCCTGGCCCTTCAACTTCCGGAAGGAAGGATGACATCTAATACAAGCTCCTTTGTACCACAAGGTAGTGCCAAGGCAGTGTCCAAATGCTACTAGTACCATGCTCCGTACAAATGCAGCGGCGTACCAGGAAGTGGAAAAGCTTGTGCCGTCTCTGAAACCAAAACAGTTGCTTGGCGCATTGGCCCCTTGCACACTGGATCTTATCGATAGCCACTAAGCATCGCCAAGCGCCCACGTGTAGATCGCCTGTTGACTGCTGCTATATCGAATGACAAAAGGGAAAATACAAAGTCAAGACGCATGACAAACGTCTACTCTGCGCAATGTACATGTTTTATTGAACGGAGCTATAACGATCATCAGGTGACGGCATATTGTGTCAAGTGCAAGTGTTTTGCGGCGTGAGCGATGCCGAGGCTCCCGCCAAAAAAAAAAAAAACCGACGACGTCAACAGTCTCAAAAGATCACCGCCTTCTTAGTCATCAACGTGCGCAACGCCTCCCAAGAGAACAACACGGAACAGATAATGACAATGCCACCGCGATGTTGACCCGATTCTCGGCCCCATGACTGCCAACGGTGTTTTGGATGCTCCCTTTGCGCCGCCGTTGATGCGCTCAGCCTCGCATCATATCCCGCATCGCCAAACAAGCGGGAAAATAAGACTTGCCCCTTTATGCTCGCATATCACGGACGAAAGCAGCCAAGACGACCTAAATGATAGCTTCAATTGTTAGCCTTGCCAGGGTCAGATCCAGCCCAACCAGCGATCGCCAGGTAGCAGAATCGAAATAGGCATTCCCCTCGCTCATCATATTTCTCCCAGAGCTGTCACTGCTTGTTAGCATCGGGTTCCTAGCTTTTGGCAGAAGCCCGTTTCGCCGCCCAGCGCGCCGAGACTCACCGGCAGAATAAGCCATAAACCACGTCAGCGATGCTCCGCCATCCAGCCACTGGGGGCTAAACGAGCGCGAGCTAAAGAACTCCCATGCCTTCCTTGGCTCAACCGACGCATAGCTGGCCCAAATGATGCCTTTCCAAGCATTGCCAATGTCGTCGATCCGCCCGTCGCTGAAAAAGGCGTCCCATTCTTCCTGCACAAAGTCCTTGGTCCTCACAAACGGCGTCGAGGGCAGGATGGGGATCATGTGGATCCCCTGAATGGCCTCAATGTTGGGATCGAAATACGTCGTGTGGTCCACCTTGTTCTCAAACAGGATGCCCGCTACCTTGTTGCCAATAAACTGCTTAGGCTGTACCTTGTTGTCGTTTTTGTACAGGTAGTAATTTTGCAGGCTCCGCGCAATGATGGAAAGCTGCAAGTTACCCCTATTCTTGGCGTCAGCTAATCTTACGAGCATTTCCCTTTGAAAAAATAGAGGAAAGAAAGGAACGAGCAAATATGGGCATGAGCATGGTCATCTTGCTTCATTACCTTGCTTCCATATCAGCATTCTTGCTGACCTTGCCCCACATCTTGATGGCATAGGCGTGCATCATGTCTTCAGAGCTCGATTCTTGGTCCTGCTGGCGGTTAGCAAAAAAAGGGAAAGCACCATCACATCAGGAATGATAACTCCAGTCACCTTGCCGTCCATAGCAGCGTAGAGACCATGCGCCCAGCTGTGGCCGTGATACCAATCAAAGTTGCGCCACATGGGGAACAGTCTGTCTTTCTCGCTGGGGTTGGCCACGTCTCGAACCAGGACATTGACATAATCCTTGTTGTGCCTCAGCCAGTCTGAATCGAGATGCCCAATGATTGCAGCTGCGAGGATGTGATAGCCGTAGTGGAAGTGATGATCATTGTAGTAGGTGTTTCCAAAGTCAGCACCAGAGTTTCCAGTAACGTAGCTCGCGGATGACACAATGCCGCCCCAAGCAGCTGCAGTCGTATGTGTTAGCATCACGCCACGATTCTACAGACTTTTGACTCACTTTCGTGAACAAGAGGAAACTTTTGCTCATTGGCCGCAAACGTGGCAAACGCTGCCTTGAGCTGCCCCATGCCCGTGTGGAACAGGGCTCTGTCGCCCAGCATATGCTTGATCACGTATAGAATTGTTGCAAACTTGGCCAGGGCCTAAGTAGCCTGTTAGTTGGAGGTTTCACATCTCGACAGCAGCATGATACTTGCCTTTCCGCTGAAATACATGGAATCTAGATTGCTTTGCGCAATCATATTCTGTGCCACTTCCTTGGCAGCCGCCGCACGGATGATGTTCTTTGCGTGCTGTGACAGTCTCTCAACGCTTCCCCTCTCAGGATCCCACGGAGCAAATGACATGTCGATCGGCATTGAGGGTTCAACCATGGTCCAACGATTTCCCCTGACCAAGGTGGCCAGGCCCTTGGTGGTTGACTGCAGCTGTGCTTCTCTCTCCACACGCCTTTTCGTCTCCCTATCAAACGAATCGACGTGATGAGGGAGGGCGTACATGTAGAGGTTGCCCGACGGATGCCCGTCTACATCGAAATGGAACGAGTAGCTGCCTTCATAACCGCGAGCCGTACCAGTCAGTTCGACAGTGACAGGGTAGATGCCCGCACCATCATCCAAGAAATCCTCAGCATCTTGGTTGTTTGGGCACTTGCAGACCTGGATGACACCAAAAAAAGGGTTCCTCGCCTCAGCCAGGCCATTGTTGACAACTCTAAGTTCCAGCGGATCCCCTCGTTTCCTCCAAGCATACACCAGCCAAGTTGATCCGTCCTCCAGGTTGAACGTGAACTTGGCGAGATGTGACTTGAGGTTTCGTGTTACTCGAGTCATAGTCTTGAAAAATACACCAGTTTGAATGAGGGGGACCACGCCGTTATACTGTGCCGTGATGTATGCCATGCCCTGCACTAAGGGAAATGATATGGCGGGTGGAGATTCGCTATCTGGGCTGAGGTGAACTCGCGCCGAGAAAGCCGTCATGCTGTCGATGGTGAGAGTCGTTTCTCTCCCGAGTTCCTTGGCAGAAAGGACGATAGACTGGATGCCCACAGGGTTGAGGTAGTAGGACGAAGCGCCGTTAAACTTCTCCTTACCAAAAACCCTCTGGCTAGCCTCCGTATGAGAGCACGCCATGCCCCAGCTGGCTGTCACGCCCCGTCCTCCAGCCCATGCTAACGAATAGGGGAATGTGAAGGTCGGACATCGCTGATCCTCCAAGAAGAAATTGGAATAAAACTTGTTCGTCTGAAGCGGTGCATTCTCTGATATTCCCTTCCGGGGCACGGGGTGATCGTGCCGAGTTGAGATTTGAGAGGGTGGCAATCTGACGTCGATGGGCTCCGAGAAAATGTCCCTTGATGCCATGATTGTTTCTGATTCAGCAGCTTCTGCTTCTGTGGATATTCGTGTGTTGAATTGGTCCGTCGTCTCTGCAGCCGACACTTGAGGTAGTATGAGTGGATCTTCGGGAATGTTGAACTTGCCTTCGCTTATCGAACTGGCACGCGATTGGGGTAGCTCTTCAGTCTCGACTGGAGAGTAGCTCGCAGTTAAGGAGACAGTCGTTGTGAAGTTGCCTTGACTGCTACTGACAGTTTGGGACTTTGGCGTGCTATGGAACAAGCTGCTAGATGCCGAGGTTTCATTCAACAAGAAGCTTCCAACGGGAAGATGCAATCGAGTCCTAATCGGTCGTTTCGAGTTAACAGCTTTTCCCGAAGAGACAAAGCGACCTTGACCTGTGTCTAAGCCAGGCAAAGCGAGAGTTCCTTGAATAAAGGTTAGCCAACAAATCCATGATATGGCGTGATATAAAACCATGATAATGATGAAGATTTGGATATATCCAAATATACATGGCTCAAGGTGTATTTTTTGAACTTTTGGCCTTCAAACCAAGTGCTCTGGATGCCCGAGCGATGCTGAAGACATGCAAGCGGCATTTCCAATATGGAAAAAACAAAAGGCCCATGATAGTCACAAAGGAATGGATGCCCAGAAGATATTTTGTGGGGGAAATGATTCACAACCACGCATGACTCCGAATCCCCAGGACCTGGAATGCGGAACGACCACAAAAGGGAAGAGATGACCGGCGGTGGGGTTTGTTGTTTTGGACATACCTTTTTGTCAGACGTTTCCTGGCTGAAATGCAAGCGGTAGTAATAAGTATTCGGTGGTGCGGATGAAGCAAAAACGATGATGATTGTAGTACAAAGATGTTGTAATTGAGAGGTGATAGCACGCCAGCAAAAAATATAAAGATCGAGAAGAAAGTGTAGCCAAAACAAGAATAAAAATTCTACGGAGACTTTGAATAGGTGCTGTTTTTTTTTAGGAGGAAAAGACCTGATGAAAAGGCTCAGAGATGCGTTGTCAGTACTGAGGGAGAAAGATGCTGAACCTGTAAATGCTCGAGAGCAAAAGAGGCGGTTCACGTACAAGCGATTACTTCGATACTCTACGAAAATTTGAGCCAACGTCGGCAAGAAGTCCGGAGGGAGTCCAGAGAGCAAGTCCTTCCTAATCGGCCTCCTTCAATTTTCCTTGGTAACTTTTTGTCAGCTGCCACTTGGCGTATAACCTGGTGATGTTCGCAAAAAAAAGAAGCCTCTCCCGATGACAAGCTCGGTGCTACCCCTGGCTTGCCCCGATCCGGCCGGTGTGTGTGCTGGAAATATTATCCGTGAGTGGGTCACGGGGCGCCGTTTGTCTTTCCTCAATTAGAAGTTTGAGTCTTTTTCTCGGGGGTTAATGTTTAGGTCGGCGGATAAAGGACTTTTTTGGTGTTGCCTGGGTGCTGGGTGCTGGTACTGGTATGGAGTGGCTTGAGTATTTTGAAGTAAACAAACATCCATGTTTGAGGGGAAGTTCGGGATTGCTGTGGAGCGGCTAGCTCTGGAGCTTGGCACATGGGCCGTATGATGCGGATTGGCCGTGTGATGGTGTCGCTGTGAATTGTTTGAACTGAATAATTTGCTTGCTTTGGTGGCTACACGGTAATTATTCATTCGAAATGGCGATTTAACATTTGGTTCGACGTTTTGTATATGCCTACTACCTTTATCTGTGTGTAAGGATGGCAGGGCTGCACCGGTGCTGCTGGAATTCGAGAGCTTCCTCAAAGTTTGTTAATGCCAAGATTCTATTACAAATTACACATGTTGCCTTGTTATTATCCAAATCGATGCTGTGCTATAATCCAAGAGCACTGTATTTCCCTGATGATGCGCCCTCCCGAATAATCCTCTGTACTCTCTTAGCCATGCTCTCGTCACGAGTAGGTTCATCATTTGCACCACTTGCAGCCATCTTCGCGTCGCCTTGATCAGCTTCCTTTGCTTTCGGCTTCTTTGCTTTACTTTGCTGCTTCGCCTTCCTCTTCCTCCGCTCCTTTTCCGCCTCGGACCGTTCTGCCTCCCGGCGACATCGTCGGACATCTTTCTCTCGGAGTAGCCAAGGCACGTCCAGGACTTCACGACGGAATCTCGCCCGCTTCTCCCAGAGCACTACCTCTTGAGCCGTACTCTTCACGACGACCATCTTCTCGATGTTGATCTGCCGTTCGTTGCGGAAAGCTGACACCCCTCCTTTTACATCGACTACCATGCCTACATCGACGTCGGCGTATGGGTCAGGCTCTTGTGCATCTGCCGCCTGCGCATCGGTCTTCGTCCGCTGTTCGCCAGTCGTCGCTTCGTCTTTTGGCTTTGCGGGAGCCGGAGGCGTAACCAATGCCACAATATTCTTGCCACTACTATCATCTATAGTGTAGAGCCGTCGGTTGAAGTATTGTTCAATGGCAACGACGATGCCAACTACTCGTACCCATTTTATCGGTAGGTTGTTGTAGAAAAAGAAGTTTTCCCCTTGAAACCAAAGTTAGCTACAGCTGCTTGTAATTGTCACTGGCATTTGTTCTCTCGTGTAGGCGCACCTTCAAAGCCGGCATGCTGATCGAGAGCGTGAACCTCTGCAGCGCGCAGCAGGCACCATGTATTCACAGTAGGCGATAGGTGGAAGCAGTATCGCGGATAAAGTGTGGCCTCGGTTGCCTCGCTCATGGAATGTCTGTCTCGATGCCTTGATTCACTGGCGAATCAAGCGCATGCATCCATACTTGCGCGATTGGCTTCGCTTTCATCGTCTGGTATGTCGTCCAGGGAGAGGAAAATCCGAGATTGAAATAGATGCGTTCTGGGAAAGGCCGACCTGCTCGTGGCGCGTCACAGCTTAAGCCCCGCTATCGCTGCTCACGGAAGCTCACATAAGCTGCTGCAGGATGGCCTGTTATCGCTTTCACATCGTAGCACTCAGAATTCCCCTGCTGTGATTTAGGCTACGATATGGCAGATATTATCAATGTTACATATAATATCACTATGTTAAAGCTGCACAGGCCATTTTATTACCCGGTGCTGTAAATTACCACAATATTCTTAATAGCATGTGCTGTGTGACGCCCTAACCCCAAATTCCGAATCCCTTCCTAGCTCTATGAAAATAAAACAGCCCAGCTCATGTCCCATACTACAAAATATAAAGCCATTAATTCTATCGGCGAGATCTTGTTGACCTACGACCCGAATTTGAGGCAGATTTGTCCTCCTTGCTAGAGGTCTTCGCCTTTTTAAGCTTGGCCGCAGCTGCTTGGAATGCTTCCTCTGACGGCTCCTCTTCTTCTTCCACGGCTCGCTTCTTGCCCTTCTTCCCTGTAGAGCTCTTCGCGCCATACTTTTCTGCGAGGTGGTCGAGGAAGCCCTCAGCCCGATCTTTCTGCCGCTTCTGAATCAGGGCCGCCAAATCGTCCTCTGAGCTCCCCTTGCCCTTGCCCTTCTTGCCCTTTGTCTTGCCACCGAAGATCTTGTCGTGGACACCCAGTTCCTTGGCCAGCTCTTCAGCTTCTTTCTCCTCAGCTTTGGCTGCCTTGGCACGAGCAGCACGTTTCCTCTTGTTTTCCTTCTTGTAGGCTGCGAAACTCGGGACGTCGCCCGTCTCAATCGCTTCGTCGATAATCTTGCGGAACCGCTCGTCATCCTCCACAACATCGCTGAGCATTACCCGCTCGTACACCTGATCCATGTCGCCCTCGCACTCTTCGTAGGCAATGAGGAGGTCATCCTTCTCTTCGTCAGAGCCCTTGTACTTCTCGGCAAACTTCCGAATGGCATCTTCGGAGATTGCATCCTTGAACTGCTCCCGATAGTAGTCGCTCCAGTTGAAGCCTTCGGAGTCGACAATGGACTCGGCAGTTGACCCAGTGGTATCATATCGCTTTCGTCGGGCGGGGTCTGACAGGACGGCGTAGGCAAATGCGATGCTCTGGAAGGTCTCATGAGCCTTCTCCTTCTGGGACTCGGGAACTTTGTCTGCATCGATAATTGTAAGCGATCGCGAGCTATAACCCCTCCAGGACAACTGTGCAACCCACCTGGGTGATTCTTGAGCGCTGCCTTGCGGTATGCGCTCTTGACCTGGTCAGCGGTTGCGGCGCGCTCGAGCCCCAGGACCTCATAAGGGTCTATTGTCGGGGGCTCGCTGTCCACAACGTCTTCGTGGTCCGACATTTTTGAGGTCTTGATGGAACGCTGCAAGCCAGAGAGTGTGAATGCAGAGTCTCAGAGGAGGGTAGGCTGATGCGCTTTCGCCGGGTCACGCGTCGCAACGCGCCCAGGAACCTGTTAAGCTTAATGGAGTCGGCACCCAGGATCCACTAACTGCCGACCTATTTTCGGCGGCCTGGCCTGAGCTCACTAAAAGACATGCATGCACTTAACAAACTAGAGTCAACACAAGGCAGCATTGAATACAACGCACCTCCTTGCAATCTCTGGCCTTGCAGGCCTCAACATAAATTATGGATTCATCAACAGGCCAAGATCACAAGACGGCAATGCAGCATGCCTTGAAGCTGGCAAAGAAGTCTCCGCCAAAGCCGACCAATTTCCGTGTTGGGGCCGTCCTCATGAGGCTGGAAGATGGTCACATTTCTGCTGAGGGCTACACCTTGGAGCTCCCAGGAAACACGCATGCCGAAGAGTGCTGCCTGCTGAAGCTTGCGGAAGAGCATTCGACCAGTGAAGAGGATCTGTCAGACGCCATGAAGAGCCCGCATGCCCTTTACACCACAGTTGAGCCTTGCTTCAAGCGTCTCAGCGGCAAGCTGCCGTGTGTTGAGCGCATTCTTCGTCAGAAGTCGTGGATCAAAAAGGTCTACGTCGGAGTCTTGGAGCCGGAAACTTTTGTTGGAAAAAACCCTGGTCGTCAGCTGCTTGAGGAGGGCGGTGTTGAGGTCCATTACGTCGCTGGATTCGAAGAAGAAATCCTCTCTGTGGCGGCTGCTGGCCACACATCATAGGAATGATGCTGTCAAGCGAAGCTGACATCTGCTACTATTGAATATGGGCCTCTCACGCTCCACTAGCTGACTTGCTGCCCGTGGCCTATAGTAAGCTTCCGAGTTGGGAGGACCGGCAAAAAGAGGCTCTGGGGGGGCGATATATCACTTTGAATAGCAACACTGTTGACAACGCTATTGGCAATACTATGGTAAAACACAAGTCGTCATATGAATGCGTCACCGCCATTCGCGGGCCATGCGTTCCTCCCTTGCATCGACCAAGCCAAGATATCAGGCTGAGAGTGGGTCGCTGCACGATCTTCAGGATGCATGATGCTGGCGTTGATCGAGAAGGCCGCGGCCATGGCACGACCGGGGGCCAGTAATCTACTATATAGTCAAAAGTTGCTCGCCGTTTTTATAGGATCAAGTCATTAAGCTACTGCGATTGTTTGGAGTCATCTACAGCTATAACCCCTACGCAATAATAGCCCGGATCAGCTTGAATAAGACTTCTTGTGTCTACACTTTAAGATGAAGTTCACTCTCGCCCTTGCTGCCTTTGTCGTTGCTTCCTACGGCCAAACTATTGGAGATATTCCGTCATGTGCCTTAGCTTGCATTATGGCTCCTCCTACTTCCCCCACCATTTGCATAACTCCTGACATCGCATGCGCTTGCCAAAACTCTGAAGCTGTAACGGCCGGCTTGGTTTCTTGCGTTTTGGCTCAATGTGGCACAGATGCTGCCATTAGTACGTATTCCATCCTCATTTGACAGAAAAATAATTATAGAGGCGTCTTATGCATTAAAATGCTTACACACTTGGGTTTGTAGATATGATTTTGGCTGCTTTTCAAGCGCTTTGCGAGGATTTGGAATAATTATCCAACTATGCCAGATAATTATCAGATGGAGAATGATCAAGAGGCTCAAGGAATGCAACATGCAAGACCCTAGTTGTCATATTATAGCTATTACAAGTACTGAGTGAATAAAGGCTGTGAATACCTCGCATTTGTCTTTAAAAGAATAAAAGAGCTTGATCCCATCGCCTGCCTTTGCATCTGTAATTGGGGATCATCTTGGTGGGGGAGCAGGAAATGTGGGGCTGGACGATAATCGCGGGGTTGGAAGCACCTACAACCTGAAGTACAAAGGTACTCCTCAGGTACCACTCTTTGTGGCTGATGAGATCTGTGAAAGCTCCCTTTCATTCTTCAAATATCATCCCATCAATTGGAGAATCGGTCGGCGAAGAATGTGACCCCTTAAGCCCAACAAGATTTCTATTTCTATATGGAGGCACATTACACACCCAATGTTGAATGGCCAATAGCATCCTGGCAGCGCACCTGATAGAAGCCGGAAGCCAGGCCCGAGGCCCACGAACTGGCCATCTTGATCGCCATCTTGATCAAGACCGAGAGGACCTTGTGTTAGTAGGAGAACCACATTCTAATTAGTGGATCACAAGCCCAGGCGTCAGACGCCCTTCCAGAATCCCTGCTTAATATAATATTCCGGTCTCCCATCGGGTTTCCAGCCGATCCCGTGGCGTCCGGTAAATGAGGAGAAAGTACTTCGTATTACCCAACACCATAACCCATGTCCGCGTGACGTCGTCAACAGAAAAACGCTGTTTATGAGCTGATACACTCCGTATACCCTTCTCAACGTGTGTTTCATAGAGCGCTTCGCTGGCTACAAATAGTCCCCCATTCCTCCCTGCAGCATTCCGGTTTCTTGGACAACCTCGCTACTTGCCAGAAGCTTCAATTACCTCGTTACAAAGCAATTATTCAACATGCTTGAAGAAAAGGTTGTGTCCTTTGAGCCTGGAGATGGCTTCAGCATCGTTGGTGCTGAGATCTTTGTCGACCAACAAGATTTCGAAGGCATCCACATTGCCGTAAACAATTTATCCCAAGACTTTACCAAGGTCACTGGACGACCCTGCAATCCCATTGTGAAGACTCGCCCTTTGGCTCCCCCGGTCAGATCATGCATCGTCATTGGCTCTCTCACCAAGTCCCCGACAATCCAGCTCCTCAAAGAGCAAGGGAAGATTGACACCAGTCAAATTGAAGGGAAATGGGAGTCTTGGATGACAACAATCGTGCACGCTCCCTTTGATGGCTATGATGATGCTCTCGTCATCGCTGGGAGTGATAAACGAGGTACCATATTTGGTACCTATTCTCTCTCGGAGCAGATTGGCGTGTCGCCGTAAGTACCATAGTAAACCTGACTACACGAGGATATTCTAACTGACGCTTAACCCACAGGTGGCATTGGTGGGCTGATGTCCCTCCGAAAAAACAACAAGAAATCTTCGCTCTGCCTGTGACCACATTCAATGGCGAGCCCAGTGTTAAATATCGCGGCATCTTCATTAACGATGAGTGCCCCGGCATGGATAGCTGGGTACACGAAAAGTTTGGTCCCAACTTTGATACAAACCTGTACCATTACATCTTTGAACTCCTCTTGCGGCTCAAGGCAAATTTCATGTGGCCTGCAATGTGGAGGGGTTATCCATATCCCGGCCGATCTTTCTTCGTAGATGATCCAAAGAACCAGGAGCTTGCGGATACCTATGGTATCGTGATAGGCACTTCTCACCACGAGCCAATGCAGAGAGCCATGAACGAGTGGTCTACCACCCAACCAGGGGGCACCTGGAACTGGGATACAAACAAAGCAAAGGTTACCCAGTACTTTAAAGAAGGCGCAGAGAGGGCTGTACCTTATGAATCCTACTTCACTATGGGAATGAGAGGTGAAGGCGATGTGCCTATGACAGGCGGCGATCCTGTCAAGATCCTCACCGAAGTTTTGAGTGTGCAGAGGAACATTATCAAGCAAAATTACGGAAAGGAAGATGGCGTTTTGCAACTCATGGCTCTCTACAAAGAGGTCCAGGGATATTATGAGAAGGGGCTCGTTATCCCTGACGATGTGACTCTCTTATTCGGAGACGACAACTTTGGAAGCCTTCGTCGCCTCCCGACGGAGGAAGAGAACAAGAGGTCCGGAGGCTCAGGTTTCTACTACCACTTCCAATACACGGGCTATCCACGCTGCTACAGGTGGATCAACAGCAACACTTTGGGCAAGGCTCTCCATCAGCTCCAGCTGGCTCATTACCGAGGTGCCAACCGTATATGGATCTTTAACGTCGGAGACTTGAAGCCTATTGAGATCCCCATGAGTTTTGCGTTTGATTTGGCTTGGAATGTTAACTCCATCACGGCCACTACTCTGCCGCGCTACTTTGAGCACCTTGCTACTCGGGAGTTTGGCGAAAAGTATGCGGGCCAGATTGCGAAGTCTTGGTATGACTTCAACAAGCTTGTGGCAATCCGCAGACAGGATCACATTGACGCATCTACATTCATCATTCAAAAATATCGCGAATCTGACAATATCATTGCGCGATGGCACACGCTCATGGGAGAGACCCAAGCGATATACTCGAATATTGATGAAGAGCACAAGTCAGCCTTCTTCCAGCTCGTGCTTCATCCTGTAAAGGCCAGTTACATATTCACTCAAGTGCGTGTCGCTCAATACACGAACCAGCTCTTTGCCAAACAACGCAGAAATTCGACCAATGTCCTTCTGAAGAAGTGCATTAGCCTGATGGATGCTGATCACGATTTATTCGAAGAGTTCAATACAATCTCGAATGGTAAATGGAACCTGATACTTCGTCAACCTCACTACGGCTATGGTGATACCGGTGCAGAGCCCTCACGTAACATGATTGATGGGCTTTGCTATGTGCAGACAAAAGAAGACTCGAACCCGAGCGTTGGGCATATGGGCGTGGCTGTGGAAGGCATCGAAGGCATTAACCCCGGCCATATCAATGAGGACTCGGATAGAACTCATCCGTCACGTGGTGGGCTCGAACCCGGAGTGACTCTTCCCTTCATTACTCCTTATGGAGAGCAGACTCGCTACTTTGAGGTCTTCCACCGCGGCACACAAGAGTTCTCTTGGGAGGCTAGACCACAATACAAATGGATTAAGCTTTCTCAGTATGAAGGGCATCTCAACCCCCGAGATGACGATGTAAGGGTCATCGTCACCATTGACTGGTCGGAGGTACCCACTGATTTCGACGCCAAAGTCATGATTGAAATCATCGGTACTCGCGATGGGTACGAGCAGGTGAAAATGACTGTCAGGAACAGTCGAGTTCCCGCAGACTTTGAGGGCTTCGTCGAAGAGAGTGGCCACCTGGCCATCGATGCTGGCAACTGGGTTACGGCACCCTACATTCAACTTCCTGCTCTCGGCCGACCTGTTGCTGGATCAGTCATTCTCCCCTTCGATACCGACTACAGCAAGCCAGACGATATCCCGTTCCTTCGATATCCGATTTATGTCTTCTCACAGCACGATAACACTAATCTCGAGCTGCAATTTAACATGACTCTTGAGACAGAAAAGGCGAGCAGAATGCAGTATGACGTTCGCTTCGATGGCGGGGCCATTAAAAACTATCGTCTTACTGAAGATGAAAATAATGCTGATAATCTTCCCAAGAACTGGGCTGGTGCCGTTATGGACTGCGTCTGGAAGAAGGGCCATAACTTGGGTACAGTGAAGAAGGGCAGCCACACGATTGAGGTGCGATTGAGGAGCCAGAACATATGTCTGGAGAAATTAATTCTCGACCTTGGAGATTTGCGGTTTACGTATCTGGGACCGCCACAGAGTCAATTTGTTAAGAAGGGAGAGAGCCAGAAGAGTGCAAGTGTCATTGGGCAATTGGATAGCCTGAATATTGATTTGGGCTTTTAATGGAAGTTGATATGTGTGTCATGAATTTTAGGAAAGGATGTGATACTAGTTCAGCTTGAGTGCTACTGGATATCTATGCTGAGCCTGTAGTCCCGTCCTTAGTTTCCGACGCTGTAATTTGCAATTAGTTTATAGTCTTCCATATAATATCATCACTTTGATGGTCAACTCACCGTGCTGCGAGTTTCTTCGCGCTAACTTTTCGGTCAAACAGCGCCTGCACTCCCGCAGCGACGCCATCCAGGCCACCTGGAAGAATCTCAACAGGATGAGGCTTAATCTTCCCCTCCGCCAGCAAATGGCTCAAGTATCTATAGAACCAATACGCAAACTCGGTGTCCAGCTTTGCTTGCTCATCGCTAACTCTACCCCACGTGAGGCCGTGAGCAGAACCAACCATTGTGCTTGTAAGCTTGACGTTGTCGGGGAACTTCCAGTTCGGGTCCTCTATAGGGTCTACCATGTTGAGGACACCACCTCCTGATGCGGCAAGCACTTCGGTGATGGGTGCATAGCTGCGAGGATCAGACACAGAGTCGAACGCAAGCTTTATCTTGGCCGACCCTGCAGCAGCAATGATCTTCTGTGGAACATCTCCAGTCCGGTAATCGATGATGTGATCCGCAGCGTTGAGCGACTTGACAAAGTCGATTCCGTTGCCGGCAACTGTGATGATGGGTCCGAGATTGCTCAGCTTAGCGAGCTGGAGCGCGAATGCGCCCACCGCTGTGGCTCCGCCCCAAATCAATATCGGGGTCTTTTCGCCACCAGCCTCGGGGAGAGTTGTCGGAAGAGGTATTTTCAGACACTGGTATAAAGCGATGGCAGCCGTCATGAAGGCCAAGGGAAGAGAAGCACCAGCTTCGAAAGAGATGTTGGGTGGTAAATGGAATGTCGTAGAAGCATGAACAATTGTATATTCGGCAAAGGTGCCATGAGGGTTGAGCATTTGGTGGAAGCCAGCAACGCGATCGCCTGGCTTGAACTCGAACACCTCAGAGCCCACGGCTTCGATAATGCCGGCTACATCGTCTCCAGCGTTGAATGCTTGTGATTCATCATAGTCTTTCGTAGCCTGGGGACGGAAACTTGTAAATTACGTGAAGTGATGGGCGGGTGCTTAAGTGAGCTCATTTGATGTCTCATACCTTCCAATCTTTTGGATTCAGCCCCGCATATACAACTTTGATGAGAACTTCTTTGGGCCCTGGTTTTCTTCTACTATGTA
Organism: Trichoderma brevicompactum; assembly: GCA_003012085.1. NCBI lineage: Eukaryota > Fungi > Ascomycota > Sordariomycetes > Hypocreales > Hypocreaceae > Trichoderma > Trichoderma brevicompactum. Next base: position 10,655 of record PXNZ01000341.1, on the reverse strand, counting down.
AGTACTGGTTTGCAGCTATTCGATTGAATCACTCACGGGATTTCTGTTTCCTTGATGAAGCCACCGAACTTGGGCTTGGCGTAGATGAATAATTCCTTCATTGTGGGGGTTTCAGAGGCGGGGCTTGAGGTTGAGGGGCTTAAAGTTGATGTTAACAAGGGAATTGAAGAGGCAGAATCATGCGCAAGTGTAACAAGACAGTTAGAAGGGTTACAAGACAGAAGAAGGCTGTACTTATAAAATTTCTTGATACTAAAAATCAAGAACGAGGTTTAATTAAGTATATCGTTTAACTACGGAGTGTCAATTGCAACTTGTTTCCCTTTTGGCTTAGTTATGGAAGAGCTGTCGTATTGGGTGTTAACCAAATCCCCGCCTCGGAAATATGCCGTGTACAGGTACCCAGTTGGCCAAGTTATTCAACAAGTACTAGGCATGTATGAACATTGGCTCATCAAGGGGCTCGCTACATCCTATCGTTGCTTAGTAACAGCGTATGCGGCGCTTGAAATGGTCAAAGTCCAAGTTTAAAACAATCGCGCCTCATGACATTTGTAATCACATATTGTGCTGCCTAAATGCAATGATATATGAGAGGATCAGAGCAAATTTGTAAGCTTCGCTGGCCAATTCCGAAATTTTTATATCCACAGTAAATCCATAGTATCAGATGCTATATTCAGGGATAGAACATTATCCACTCTTCGGAGTATCATTCGACGTATAAGATTACCATTTGTGATAAAATCGTTATCCAGGCATCTTACCGCTATTGGCCATCTTGCTCGCTTCCGCATTGACACTAACCTTGCTTTTCACGAACTTGATACTCGATTGATTTGGTAGTCGCATAAAGTGTTATTCAGGAGGCGTAACGTATGCAGACTCCTACTGGGTGTTTGTGCAGAATTTGCAATGGAGATGGTGGCTCGGGATACTTGAGAAGGTCGATGAACCCCTGCGTCTCGGATACGCTTATGCCTCCGAAGCCTCTTACCACGAACTATTTCTCTGTGCAGTTTGAAAGATGAATTGAAACAAATAAAATAAGAAATTCAAGTGGCATTGTACATGGGTTCTTTAAAGTTGGCATATGAGACCACCAGATTTGTCCATGATTCCATAATATTAGTACTATCAATATAAACCAACAATGCCTGTGCAGCCAATAAACGCTAATACATTAAACCTCCTGCTCCTGGATATTGACATCGGATATTCTGACGATACCTGCATGCCTTGGACATCTCGAAGACGAATTGCACGTCGAGAAATCATGACACTGCTAAGCATCTTGGCACTCTTTTTTACATTTGTCACAGAGTTCCAGCGCTATTGCCTTGAGGTCATCCCAACGAAGGTTTTTGCACTGCGGCGTGACAAAACTGTTTAGGACGAGCTCAGGAGGCCCATTTACGAACCACCAATTGCAATAGTCCCATACCGCTCGAGTAGTCGTGTCAACGCCCATGATATGGCCGTTTCCATTGCAGATTTCCCCATCGTCCACACAAGTGGGCTTCTTGCAGGGACAGATTTGAAAAATCCGTGTTCTGGTACACATCTTGGTATAGTTTTTATAGTGAGGGGAATAAATGGTGATCTTTTTCGGATGCCACGAAACGGAACAAAACATTGGATAATATAACAGGATGTTTGCTCAATTTAATCATCTACGAGGTTCTCTGAATTGTGATGATCCATCTTTTGATAGCAGCTATTCACTCATAGATTGGTTTGTCCAGCAATCAAGTAGCCAAGGTTTGGTTTGCTGTAAACTATGAAGAGAAGACGGATTGAGACGTCACTTCTTCACAGATGATTACACTGCCAAACTGACGCATTGTCATTCGTAATTGTGTCACGTAGGATACTTACATTGAATATGTATATCGCTTGGCATGCAGCGGCGTGAAGAAGCGATTTTCTTGGTTATATGAATGCCTAAGCATTCTCAGTGAAACTATAATCACTACTGTATCTAATATGAAATTTGTGAATCCATGATAGGCATTGCCCACCACATCTTGAAGAACCATTCGGCAATGGACGAGGCCTCCGACCCAGAAAAGCACATTGGGATTCTTTCTTGGAATATTAGCACCGAAAATGTAAGACTTTTCTTTTCTAAACAGGCTCTTTGTCCCAAGCATACGACATGCTTCCATATAGTCATCCTCAGCCTGCTGGGTAGCTTCAATGAGAAGTATTTTATCTCCGTTACCTACTGAATTTTCCTTTCGCCTTGTTTCTGTCTTTGATATCAGCCCCATGATGAAATTGACTTAATCTCAATCGTCGGAGGGAAGTTGTTGAATGATGATCGAGGTCCCACGACCATGAACATGTTGGCAAATTCCGCTTCAGGCACTCCCAAGCAAGAACTTTTTCCTTCGGCCCAGCGGTCATGCAAGGATTGACAGCGTCCTTTAATAGTGATGTTGGTATAATTACCATCAGCGACTCCAAAGCCTGTCGCAAAAATGGTAACATCCAACTCATACAGTTTCTCATTGATCCGGATACCCTATTCGGTGATTTCTACGATGAGAGTCTCCCCCCCAGATTGACAACATCCACATTTGTTGTTGAAAATCTCATAGTAACCAGGCGTAGTGACAGGCCGTCTAGCATAGAATCCTCTTGAAGACAGCTTCTGGGCCTCTTCGGGATCTTCTTTTGAATAAACTTGCAGGCTTCTTCATTGGCCTCTGCACTAGTGAGGATATCAGAAAATGACGAAAACACAAATCTACAACCATTCCCTTCCTTCCAAAGGGACTTGAAGATACGCTCGCGCTCTTCCTTACTGACGCTCATGGCCGGGGTAGTGCTCTTTTTCACGTTGTGCGCTGCGTAGCTGTTTAAAACTCCGTTCCAGATCTCTTCGTAATTCTTGTTGACGTAGTCTCTGAAATCAGTCGAGACAGGCCCATCACCATTGGGAACCACATATTGTGGCGAGCGCTGAAAAGACATAGCTGTTTGACTTCGTCTGCGATGGCAATCATGGCTTGTACTCCTGTAGAGCCACTGCCAATGACGCCAATTCGTTTGCCCTTGAGATCGCAATCCTTTGGCTAATTTCTGGGAAATTAGTAAGGTATCTTTTTTCTCATATTTTGCCAGGACTCACCCTGTGTGATATTTTCCAAAGGCTGGGGTAGTTAATCTTAGAAAAAGTTCTTAGGGCGGTGGTCAAGTATCTTGTCTCAAAGGTCTTGGTGGGGGATTGAACTGTACATAAGGGTGAAGTATTATCAAATGATGCAGACTCTAACTCAGTATTGAGTTGTATATATTTCTCGGGTCATGACGCCTTACCACGTGGTTTAGATACGCCAGAATCTCTTTCTGAGATACATAGTGATTCGGCCATGGGTATGTCAACAGATCTTCTTTATCCCAGCTACGAAGTATACCTATGGGTATTAAGGGTGTGTTGTGCATTATCACATTACTTCTAAGGATCCAACCCCTCCTTCCCTATACTCTTACTTCCATCGGTTTCTAGACGTCTGTCGAAATACTAAGATCAACTATCGCCATCAATATTCATAGCAAGAAATCTTCTGCTCTTGAAATGCAAAATGAACTGGGCATACTACTCCCGAAATAGGAAATAGTATGCTACACTGTATTTTCCAGGAAAGGAAATATCCGTATATTCTTAGTTTGCGGCGGTGTGGGGCTCCCGTGCGATCCGAGATATGCGAGTTCTGCTTGTATAAGCACTGCTTTTGAAAGCACGCCGATCGGGCGAGAGAGTAATGTCACAACTAGAACAAAAAGTTCTCGATTTGAGAATATCTAATTTAGGCGCTGCTTCTGCCTGCGGGTAACGCAATTCGTGATGGATGACGCGGTCCATATTATCATGCTCCCGGGAGTAGATTGAAGTATCCACCTTTTGTCAATGCTGTCTGAGGTCGTGAATCAAAGTACAAAATATTGAGCTCACAATGAAAGTATGTATATATGTTACCAATATATTTGTGTTTAAATTAATAATATCTATCTATACACAGGTAGCTTTACAACTTCATTTCTTGCTGAAACTCTCTTTATCGGCCTGCATACCCTTGAATATCCATTCTGTATGACGCTTTTGATACGCTTCGGCACCTTTTGGGTCATCACTCTTGATACCCAATACTTTGGGTATGTGGAACCCTTTAGTAATGGCGGGTCTTGCACTCAACATAGCCTCCCACTTCTTCAGATTTGGGAAGAGATCCAAATCGACATCGACGTAAGGACCAAAGATCACCCAAGATAAGGCGGCAATGTCTGCAATGGAGATGTGGTCCCCGACTAAAAATCCAGACTTGGATTTTGAAAGTTGAACGTCAAGTACATTATAGAGCCGCTTTGTCTCAGTTACATATCGATCAATCCCATATTGAATTTTTGTGGGAGCATAACGAAGGAAGTGCGACGCCTGACCTTGCATGGGGCCGATGCCTAAAGAATACCAGAGAGTTAGTTAATCAAAAGGACACGACCTCTCCTTAATAAAGGAAAGATGTCAGAAGAGCTCATGATGCTCACCTCCATGTTGGAAAAATAGCCAGTTATTGCATTCGTAATATTCTCTGCTGCCTTTGGGGAACGACAATTTATGCTCGGCATCGTAGCGATCAGTTAAGTACTGCAGAATGCTTCCACCCTCAAATACCCTAATGGGCTGGCCATCATCAAATGTGTCTACAATAGCAGGAATGCGTCCATTAGGGTTGATTTCGAGAAACCACGGTTCCTTTTGCCGAAGAGTACTGATATCAACATGCTCAAATTCGTAAGGAATCCCAAGTTCTTCCAGTGCCGTAGTGATTTTGATACCGTTGGGCGTTGAATCCGTGTATAACTTGATATGCGGTTGAGGTGCCATGGTAAATAGCGATGAATAAAACGGATGCCTTATCAGTAGGCCGCTATTTTGAACGTTGGTGAAAATACTCCCTGGATGTTGCTATTAACGTCAGGATGAAGGTCTGGTATATAAATACTTCTCATAAAAGTACGGGTGGTACTCCTTCCAGGGACCTAGATGTTACAACTATGCAGAACAAAGGCAGTATTACATATTACAGTCGTGTTTAAACCAATGAACCAATGCGGGAGCTTAGAAAGTTCCACCAATCTAAATCCGATGATCTCATAATTGATACAGCTAATGCTTATTCAGGCAATACCTGGCATACATCCTATTTCAGACAAGAGTCACTATTTCTGTTACAAATCCATTTACTCCGTACCGCACAATAGGTGTTTGTAAGTGCATGAGCAATCAAAAGCTGAATAATAAGTGCAATGTTTATTCTCATAGCTCGCTAATCAGCATGGGGAGGGCGCCTCATATGTTACATTTTTGCGCACATTATTCCTCGCGCGACGATAGCAGCAGATCAGCCTCTCAAGTGAGCTAAAATAAAGCATTAATTCGTCCATCTTCGTCTATTGCTGGTCCATAGAGAGTCAAATGGTAGGGCCAAATACTATGACCATTTGTATCCCCAAATATATATGCCAGAATCTCCAACAGGTTATTAATTTCCTTTGCATATAACGCCGGTACCGTCTCTCCGCCCTCGGGAAGGAATTTCTCGCCGCCTTTCGAACATACCTTTAAAACAACCTTGGTTGCCTCTATAATACTAACAACAATCTACCTGAAAAAGGTCTTGAATATATCAGGATCGACCCAGATAGGGTCGGGTTTCTCTTGAAATGCTGATCCTCTATGTTTGGCGGATTTGACTACACTAATCGAGGAGTGCACAGATATGTCGACAGTAGAAGAGGCTGCCTTCCACCGAGACTGGGTATGTTCAGCAACAGCCCCGTAGACTTTACCCTAGGCGTCAGCTTTGTATCCTATTTGAGGGTTGCGATGGGGAAATATTGCTGTAGGTGAGGTCTAACATCATTAGAGCCTAGCGCGGCACTGAGCATCGAAAAATCTAGATGGAGATTTCTGCTTCTCCTAGCTCAAGGAATATACGGGATGTAGGAAGTCCTATTCTCTATGTCTAACGGCTGGATTATAGTGTTTACTCTCTTTATCTCCATTTTCTCCCGGATTTCAGCTTGGATGGAGATCCTACTATTTTGTCAAGACATCAGCATTCTAGATCTTTTGGATACAGCTCTATACATGATTGCAGTAGTATGATATGGTAGCCTCCATCAAAATTAAAATTTATAGTTTTTGATAACAGTTCTAGGTAAGATTCCAAGACAGTTTGGGCCCACTTCAAATGCGAGCCCTTTCGGCTAGAACAGATTCCAGCTGCGGTGGCACTTTTCTAAGAAAGCACATTGTCTCATATGCATGCATAATTCCAAGGATCAGAGAATCCTGAAATTTGGATGAAAGGATGCTTAATCCATGAGGGCGGCCGCTAGGAAGAAGATAGCCCAAGGGCATGGTGCCAATTGGATACCCTACGGAATGGTTAGCATGGCTGGCGTACCTGCCAACGGCTTCGCAATTGAGAATACCTGCAAAAGACGCAAGTCTATGAATTTCACTCTCGGTTGGGGCTATTATGGCGTCAATGCCGTATTTCTTTAGCACCTGGTCTATATTATTGGGGCCGGCAGCTTGACGGACGTCCCTAACGGCCTCGTCCACAACAGCATCAGGGATGTTGTACTGCAACGCATCGATAAGAGACTTTTGGTTTGGGCAACCTAGACAAAATATTAGATTCCAGAATGCATTAAAAGACAAAGGGATTCGGCCTTAGTTGACTGTCAGAGAACTCAAGTTCTGGATTCTTTTCGCCAAAATCCACAATATCCTTTAGAGAATGGACCTGGGTCTCGACCAGATCACTGAGATAATCAGCAACAATACGTTTCCAACCGCCATCTATACGGAAGTTAGCACAAGGGTTACGAAAGTATATTCTCGATTTTGCGGACGGATGTACATCGAATCACATGGTAGCTGCTATTGCCTTGGAAGGTGTATTCAGAAGGCTTCTTGACCTTGATAGGATATATGGTCTCTGCCCCCAGGCGAGTGAATTCGCTCATGGCACGGCCCCAATGGTCTCTCTAGTATCTTATCAGTAGGTCTGGTTTAATCTGGTTAAGAGCCGACAGGACTGGTAAGGCATACTCGTTGCTGTAGGTACAGATCGTCTGGTTTGAGAGCCGTTACTGGGAATGTCCAATCATCGACATCAACAAACCCCAAACGGAGTCCGCTAAGAGACTTTCGAAATTCTGCTGCCATGTCTTTTCCTGCTAGTGGGCTTTCAGGTACGGTTAGAAAGAGAATCTCGGTCAATGCTGCAAGATCTTGTGCTGTCTTCGCCATTCCCCCAAGGCTGTCAAACGCATTGGTAAGCTTAAAAACGCCGTCTTTTGATACCATGTCTATTGTTGGTTTTAGAGCGTATAGTGATGCTCTACTAGCTGGCGTTTGAAGAGATCCATCTGTTTCTGCCCCAATTGACCAAGGAGCGAAGCCCGCGGCGACGGAAACTGCGGAACCGCTAGAAGACCCTCCAGGAGTCTGATAGAACCATATTTGTGAGTCCTAGCAAAAAGAAATTAGGAGATTACTAGTACTGACACTATGCCCCAGCGAAGTATCACCAGGTATAACCCCTCCCTTGATGTAGGGGGATTGAGTCTGGCCTCCAACTGGTGACCAACCTGCGGAAGAAATCCCCTTGCATCTAAGGTCAGGTTAGATTTTATGTCAAATTTTTGCATGAATGTTGCAAACGCTGACTTATTAGTCCCATATTCCTAAGACTATGATTAGATATATGCTAACATCTTGAAGAGGGCACCTACTGATAGATTTGCTTTTGCCAGAATAATGAGCCCATGTTTGGGAAACTGTGTGATGCAGTCAGTCGAAGGTGTTCCTGACAAGTATGTAATATTTTGAAGCTATAATAGACTCCGAATCGCGTGCTCAGCCCGCAAGGGAGGGGTTCCGATATGAGTTCATCTTGTATCTAGGTATGCTAGATACACTGGCAGGCGCCGTCGAACTAAATCGAGATCACTTGATAGCAAGACAATACAATAATGCGTTCCTCTGATATGGGGACTGTGTTGCCTATGGTATTCCAAAGCTACACGCTCGAAATCATTGAACGTACCACTTCAACTACCAAGGCGCTTCTCGCTGGCTTTGCCGATGCCATCGCGTAGGAGCCCAGGGTAGTCCTCATTCCGAGAGATGGATGTGTATTTATCGTGTCCTGAATACAGCGACTTAGTGAAATCCAGCACAATCAGTGGTATGATGCAGGTGAGTGATAGGAAGAATACCTTCAATACAATAGGAACTCCGTGATAATCTCCACGGAGGTTGCCAGCAGCTCTCTCAGAATCCAACATATCCGCAAATGCTAATATAACATCTTCTGGAGCGATATCAATGAGTGCGTTAAGACTCATTCCTTGAGAATTATGTCGCTGAATCTGACGTAGATAATTTTGGACGATTGCTCGGGAGGTAATCAGCCCTTTGTTGAGCATATTCTTAAGGTCTGTCGCAGTTGCCCTCAGCACATCAAATCCTCCCGAGGTTCCATCCATATTTTCAGTGGAAGATGTTATCTCGCCACTTGAGAAAATCGACGGGTTGAGCGGGCACATGTCCACAGTGATATGTTCTGGAGGGCGATTTGGCGGCTGGCTCTCTCCTGTTCTGGAGCGGAATAGATCCAGAATATGAAGGCATTATTATATGAGTTTAAGCTTATGGCAATTTGCAGTGACTGGCCAACTATGGGGGCTACACTGATCCAGGTACAGGTGCCCCGGTGTGGTGTTGGCAGGAATGCATGCATCACGGTTGCTGCTTCACATTCAGCATTTGTTTGATGAGAGGCCAACACACCGTTAGGCAACATCATTCGGTTGCAACCATACTGTTTCATGAGTTTTGGAGCTTGGACTCATTCTGCGCTGCTTTTGACCGCTCCGACATCACCCGCTCATCTTTTTTCATCTACCAACAGATTTCACGTCCATTACCATCCAGTCTCTCGTTATTGCTACACCCTGTGGCACCATTAAAATTCAGCAGTCAAATGGCGCTTGCAGGGAAAACAGTGCTCATCATGGGCGCAAACCGTGGCATTGGGTTGAGCCTGTGCAAAGAGTTCATTCAAAGAGGTTGTATCGTTTTCGGTTCTATGCGCTCGGCGAGCCGTGACGACCAAAGTGCAGATGAGGTACAGTTGTATCTCCTAATTTTTATTTTAATATACTAGAGAGACGCTGACTGGCTCCTCAGCTAGGAGCAACCGGAGCGAATATTCTTGAGCTAGATGTTACGGATGAAGGGACTATCACCACCGCTGTCAAGGCATGGGGCGATAAGACTCTCGATATTTTGGTTAACAACGCCGGTATACTCCCTCTAGACCCCCATAAGTGCAATTTTGGGATCTGATGACTTTGAATAGGAGCTGCTCCACCTCCAAGAATGCGGGATGAGGTCACTGCCGAGGCTCTGATAGATAAATTCCGTGTTAACGCCGTTGTAAGCAGCAATAATTTTGGTTGTGCCGGTGTTCAAGAAGCCATCGCTAACTATATCTACTATCAGGGGCCTTTCTTAGTCTCCAAGGCCTTTATGCCGGCTCTGGAAAAGAGCACACACCCAAAGATCATCAACATAACCTCAAACTCCGGTCAGATCGCTGGTAAGTAACTGCGCGGTCCCAGAAGCCTCACAGTATGGCTAGCCAAGAAGCTTAACTCCATATTGGATGAAGCTCAGCAAAGCGTTATGAATTGTCTAAAACTTGCTCGGACTTGTATGGCTGACGTTCGTTCAAGCAAATAGCAATGGGAAGTACATGGCTTATAAAGTGTCCAAAGCCGCCCTTAATCAAGTCACCAGGTCTTTGGGCATGCAGATGGAGATGATTCAGAGCAAGGTCATTGTCGTTGGTATTCACCCTGGCTACATTCCGACCAGGCTGACAGGTTTTGCGGGTCCAGATGCAATGGAGGCACAAACCGTCAAGATTGTCAACACAATTGAAAAGCTGGGTGCTTCCAAGAACGGCGGATTTATAGACTACGAGGGAAATGATATGGACTTCTAATGACCACTTGAGAAGGTTATCAGTTTGATACGCGATAGCAGAGTCTCCCTCAAGTATAAGCCTCATTAGTTAGCGCGAGCATTCGCATCACATAGCTTACATTTTATTAGCTGGGGGGTTACCTCTCACACCCAAAGTCCAGAGGTTTTCTTTTCATAAGCACTCCACTGTTTGTCATAGGGATATCTGATAGAGATCTCTTTATATCCAACAAATCCGTATATAAAGATTATATACACCTCGACACATATGTGAAACGCTGAATATGTGCTACTGGAGGATTAGTGATATAGTCCAGATACCAAGCTGGTGAGTGTCTTTTCGTTAGTAGGAATAATGTATTTACGTACCATTCTATCATCATGCTACTTCAAACGCGGAAGAATTAGCTCGCTTATCAAAGACGCTGCGAACAGGGTCGGGAGTCAGAATTTCTCGTTGACTTAAAAGGTAAGCCAACATCCAAGATAGTAAGATGGGACTTTTGCCGCTAATCATATTTTATAATTGTAACTATAGTCTGTAGATAATTGCACTCATAAGAAACTAATAGGTGAAATA
>PXNZ01000340.1:0-50483 GCA_003012085.1 Trichoderma brevicompactum | reverse complement strand
GGGGGGGGGGGGGGGGGGCGCCAGCGGGCTGCCTGTAGCCAGAACGCCTCATTCTTTGCTGCTGAGCGATGAAATCGACACGGTACATGTACGGAGTACTTGAATAGGTGTTTTTGAGAGTGTCCAGAGATGTTTGGTACCTAGATGTAGAGAGAAATATAGAGAGAGAGTTGTAATTGGTAGTACTTGCAGCTGCACTACGATGCCATCCCCTGTAGGCTTAGCAGCGCTCGTACTTGTACAAGGAAGCTGGTACGGCGCCCCGTACCCTCCAGACTCCCGCAGCAGGCAGAGCCGCCTGGAGGAGTACCTGAGCTAGTACTTGCTTGGCGGTATCGCGACGGTCGGTCCCACTGCCATGTGCAGCTCATGCGCTAGAACCCTTGCGACTTAACAATTTCTGCACCACGGCCACGCACGTCCTCTCCTCTCTCTCGTTTCCCTTCCCCTGCTATGCCATCCCACACCCCCTTGGGGCCCTGTTTTGTGTTTCCCATCCACTGTCTCTCGTTCCTTTTCGCTTGCTGGCCATTCGCTCGCTCTCCGGGTCTTATTTCCTCTCCCTCTCCCTCATCCTGCCGCCCTTCCCATCTCCCCCTCCTAATCCATCGCCATCCCGCTCATTCGACAACTTCCGCCAGGCGACGTGGTTCCCCCCTCGACTCTCGACCCAGCGCCGAACGCGCGTCAACGCCCTCTGTCGAGAATCGGTTTTTCATGACTGAATGACCTTGGGGCCTCGGGAGGTTCTCGCGACTCTACACCCTCGTTCGACTGCTTTTGCGAAGACCAAGCTCTCCCCATCACGCCGCTGCGCCTTCTCAGTGACGGACGCTATATGACGATTTATTCAACACAAAGTCGCTCCTTTATTGTTTTTTTTTCGTCGCACATACGCATCGGCACACGCAAATAACAAATGTGAGTGGTTATCAGGTGCGCCAGGCAGCTGGCCGAGGAGAGAGTGTGAGAGGTGCTTTTATTGGGGGCCGGGGAAGAGCGAGGAAAGAGGGGAATGCATGGAGCGAGGTTGCGCACACAAGCTGTCATCTGGCCGGCCATTGAAGTTTTTTCTTCTTCTTCAAACGCCGCTTCTACATCTTTGGCTTATTATTGAAGAGCTCGACAATGGCCGGCTTGATGACGCATGTCCTAAATTGGAAACTTTGTTGTAGAGCACTTTGGAGAAGCCATGCTGACTTGACCTCGCAGACCAACACATTCATTGACATTTGTCAAGTACATTCGTTGAAAACTGTTCCTGACAGTGAGGCATTGTCTTTTGAAGAACTATTATTTTCTTTACATTTTACTAACGAGAGGATCAGTATATTTGCCTCATAACATAAACACCAACACTCCTTTATACCAGGAATATATACACTCATTACTTTAAAAGAAACAGCACCGGAAACGATTCGCAAAGATGCAGGTCAAGTCACTTGCTTTGGTGGCCACTTTCGCCATGTCTGTGGTCGCCACAAAGGCCGAGCGTCCCAAGATCTACTTCCCTCACAAGGTCAAGCGCGAGTTTGTCCATTCCAACTCGACGTTCCCCCACCATAGCTCGAGCTCGAGCTCCAGCATCAGCTCCAGCAGCACCACGACTAGCTCCAGCAGCACCAGCAGCTCGACAACGCACAGCCCCGATTTGGGTGACATCCTTTCCGGCATTCTTGGAGGATCTCACTCTAGCAGCTCCTCCTCTTCCTCGACGAGCAGCTCATCTCTGAGCAGCTCTTCGAGTGCTCCGGTGGGCAGTGTGACGACCATCGTTCGATCAAAGACAATTATCGTTACACCTACGCCTCACGCGAGCAAGTCATCTTCGTCTGAATCCTCACCCTCGGGAACACCTTCGGACGCACCTTCGGGCACTCCTTCGGGCACTCCATCTGGAACACCCTCTGGAACACCCTCTGGAGCACCCTCGTCCTCTGATGCTTCTTCTCAACCATCTGCTGGTCCGACCTCTTCGGGTGCAACTACTTCATCGGCTCCTGCTGAAACTAGCTCTTCGGGTCTCGGCATTGGTATCGGCATTACCCTTGGAGATAAATCAACCTCCACAACATCCTCTGCGACGACGTCTTCCGCTACTTCATCTAGCAAGGCTTCTGACACCGGAATCGTGATTGCTCCCACCGGCATCCTGTTCCCCTCGTCATCCGCTCCCGTCTCTGAAACTTCCAGCGGTACTCGCAGCAGCAGCAGCGCCTCCAGCAGCAGCACTGGTGCCCCCGATAGCAGCAGCGTTTCCGGCAACTCTACCGCTGCTGATGTGAACAACTCTGCCTCGTCAACCTCCGCCACTGTGACTCCCAAGTCATCTACCAGCGCTGGTAACATTTTGAGTCCCATCATTTCTCTGCTGGAGCCATCAAAGACGTCTCACTCCACTTCCTCTGAGCCAACGGCACCAGTCTCCGGGACTTCGTCTGGTCTCCCCGTCCAGACATCCCTCCCTGGCACTGGTTCTACGACTACCCAGAAGTCTACCTCCTCGGGTGGTCTTCTCCCGAGTTTGCCTGTGACTCTGCCGCCTGTGATCCCCACGTCGTCGTCGGCACCGCCATCTTCCAGCACTTCCAGCCCTGGCACATCCCAGGATGGAAACAACGCGACTTCCTCAGGCGTGACATCGTCCTCTGCCAGCCCGAGCCTTTCGCTGCCCTCGCTCCCGGTCACCCTCCCTCCGGTTTCCACGAGCTCCGACATCCCCGTCGCCAACTCTACCAGCAGCGAGCCTCCTGTTACTGGCTCCTCCAGCATCACTAGCCCTCCTGTAGTCAGCTCTACCAGTGTCCCTACCGGCCCTGCGACTGATGTTCCCGTTACCAACAGCACTAGTTCTGGTGAGCCAACCGGCGTGGTTACCTCGTCCTCCGCATCGCCCACGGCCTCTTCTTCTGGTGTTGACGCCGGCAACTCTACGAGCGCTGCTACATCGTCTCCCGCGACTGAGTCGTCGGCTCCCACATCCTCTGCCCCCACCAGTGTCCCGACAAAGGCCTCTACGCTGGTTACCGTCTCGAAATCTTCCACTCCCGTTGTCACTGCCTCGTCAGTCCAGTCGGTATCCACCAGCGCAGAGCCCGTCACGAGCATCCGGCCCACTGCTACGTTGACGAACACGGCAGACTGGCTGCCAACAACCATTGTGATGGTGCCTACCACCAATGCTTGGACCAGCCCGACTTCCAGCGAGACTGCGTCCACCACCACTGCCCTGCCAACGGATGTTCCCAAGATCATCTACCCTGATGACCCCAACACCCCCGCTCCGGAGGGTACTGTGCCGATCCAGATTGGATTTTTGTATCCCCTCAACTACATGTTTGTTGCCAGCAACACCGTCGCCGCCGCTCAGATCTTCAAGTATTTGCCGCAAGCTCTCGCAAACGCTGCTGGCATCGACATGGAGAAGGTTCAGGTTGCCAAGCTCGTTCCCTATGACACTCGTAGTCAGTGGGGTTACGTTACTACCCTTGCCAAGATCAATTACCCCCAGAACCTCATCGATAAGCTCCAGATGGACTTGTCGGTTGCCAATTCTCCCATCTACAACAACCCCGACCCGATTGTCCGCAACTTGACCTCTCTCATCAACTCCAAGATTAACATCTTTGGTCAAGTCACTGATGGCGGCTCTACTGGCGGCAGCAACGGCTCTGACGGTGGCAGCTCTGCTCCTCCTTCCTCGGGCTCTGCCAACAATGATGCCTTTGGCACTAGCAGCTCGGATAACCAAACCTCATCGGAGAAGGGCAAGACTGCTGGTATCGCAGTCGGCGCCATTGGTCTTGGTGCTTTGTATGGCGGTGCCATGTTCATCATCGCTCGCCGCTACAAGCGCAAGAAGCAGTCTCACCGCCGTGCCAGCTCCATTGGCAGCAGCCAGCGCTCCTCTGGCATGCAGTACGCCGGCAACGGAAGCCCGGCCCTCATGGGCGGCGCCTTGATGAGCCGTGACATGTCCAGCTATGGTGGAACCGGAATTCGCAACAGCCACAACAGCGGAACGAGCTCAGCTCGAACTGCCAATATTTCCGCCCCAGTTGCGGCTGAGAACTCGCTTGGCTGGAACTGATGATCTACACGCTTTTATATCGGCCGTATTTTTTATTTTTATTTTTCGCCTCTTTTATTTATTTATTTTCCCTTGGATATCCGTGCATCATATTTCCTTATTTAAACTTCGATACCCTTGGGGGGCTTTTACTCATGAGGATGTAGGATGATGTCTACGACTTTATTGATGTCTTACCAAGCTGGCTGGAGCTCTTTTTTTGTGAAACCTACCTCGGCCGCTTGGTCCTCCTCCTAACGGTAGTTTAGTCCAGCGCGCAGTAGATGATTCTCCACCGCTGACCGCTCCCCTTTTTACGCTTACGCCGACCACCCATCAAAGGATGGCGCCGACTTATTGTTTCTTCTTCTGGCTCCATCCTGGTGAACTTGGCATTTGTTTTTAATATTCTTAGCCTTGTCTGGAGTTGGAATGAGATAGATGGTCTTGTGACGATGCCTTCAGGGCCAGCGTTGTCGTGCAACCTCTTGGAGCGATTTTTGATTGAAAAAAAAAGAAAGAAAGAGGTGGACGTGAGGCGGCGTCCTCACAGATAGGACAGAGTCGGGAGGGAAAGAAGTGATAGCGGAAGGTCAAGATAGCGGTTTTAAACAAAACAATGTTGACACTTAAATGGACTCTTGTGATCAGTGCGGAGGAGTGTGTTATGTTTCACATAGACGACAATAAACCAATTAATTCACAGATGATGCCGGGCAATCGGTTTCCTTGGGTCGATGCGTGTGACTTGTTCATAACTCTTGCTTCCTGTACATGCTAAATGCTGGTGGCTTTAGTTCCCGTCTCTTGAGGCCTGGTAGCTTACACCACACCCGCTTATAAATCTGGGGGCTGCTTATTCCGTAAGGAGGACCTAGAGGGGAGATTTACTCCGAGGACTCTATAAAGTAGATGTAGTTGTGCATGGTTCTGCATTAATATTCACTTGAGTGCCCCAAGACATGGCTGTGATATAATGAGGACAGGGCGGTACGGAGAGCTGGATTCATATACTTTTGAAGGCGCCTACATTAGTTTTTGGCTATTGATTTTTTTTTTTAAATCTTTTTATCGCGACGGCGTGGAGAGGGGTGCGACGTATTTGATTTATACGGATCTTTGGTTGTATTTTTCAATCGTTTGGGGGTTCCTTTGTTATGGCTCCTCACCATGGCAGCACGGCGTGCGTCAACTGTCGATCTCGTCGAATCAAGGTGAGCCCGAGTTCTTCTTCGTTCCATTCTCTCTCTCTCTCTCTCTCATTCCACGGCTTGTTTTTTAAGGCAACAAAGTGAAAAAAAAGGCTGACTCTGCGAATATAGTGCAATGAATCAAGGCCGCGATGTGCGCAGTGCGCGAGGGCGGGCTTGTTCTGCTGGGGGTATAGGAGCGAAATGGGGCTGAGGTTTGTGAATATGACGGAGCGGGCGTCGCAGCGGGTGAGGACGAAGAAGAATAAAGGGGAGCGGGAGCGTAAGATGGTTGAAAAGACGTCAACTTTGAAGGATTCTGCAGATGATGCTGATGCTGATGCGATTGGCGGTTTGCTGCGTTCATCGTCGTCGGCTGCTAATACTACTGTGACGAGCCTGGGTCGACAAAGACAGCAGAAGCAGCATCGCCTGCCGCTGCCGCTATTCAACTTCTCCATCCCAGCAGAATCCGTCGCGCAGGTCTTCTTCTTCCGGCACTACTCCATGGCGGGCTCGAACCGCCTCTACGCGGTCCAGGGCTCGTCCGAGATGCCGACAGTCAAGATGCTGGGGATCCTGGCCGTGGGCATGGCGGGTCTGGCCAACTCGGAAAGGGACCACGGGGTCATGGCGCTGGCGAGGACAAAGTACGGGTCGACGCTGCATTCCATCAATGATGCCATCAAGATTCGGTCTGAGGTGACAAAGGAGAGCACGGTGGCGGCGGTGACTCTGATGGCCATGTTTGAAGTGTGTTTTTGACGCGGAGACTCTTAAAACCAGTGTCGTGATGCTTGGGCTAATGTTTTGGTCAGATTATTGCCTGTCAGGATCGTTCGTCAATGGAAGCTTGGGTGTGCCATGTGCAAGGCGCGGCGGCCTTGCTGCGGCATTGGACGCCGGACGACTGGGATAGAGCGACAAACTCGCGCGCCTATCTTCACTTTTTCTATTTATTGGTATGGTCTCGAACTTGCTTTACAATGTAGACGTCATCTCACAGTTTCTTCATCGTAGGCAATGAGCTGCATCATTAGACGGATGCCTGTTGCTACATATATTTATGAGCTTGCTCAGTCTTCTCCTGCCTTTGGCTCAGATGCCGAAATCTTACCAGCAAAGAGTCTCTTCCGCATAATATGTCAATTTTCTAACCTGCATTCATCCGAGAATACGGCTCACGTCACACAAATCACCGACAAGATCTCAACGGCCATGATCATCGAGGAGAACCTGCACTCGTGGAAGTCTGAGCTTTCTGAAATATGGGAATACACCACAATCCAGGATGACACTGGCCATGTCTCTGGAGGCTCTCATCATGTTTACGCATGCGCTTGGCAGGCCTATCTCTGGAACCAATACCGCGCCTGTCGAATCCTTCTGCATACCGTGCTTTTACGGTACCTTGATACCCTCGCCTTGCCGGTCACCAAGGCCCATCCCGCGCTCGTTGCGGCGTATACGTCTCAGCAACGGGCATCTCGAGATATTATTTCGTCAATGTTGCTTGATATTCGCGCGAGCGTGCCGTATATCCTTGGCTTGTACGACAAGGCCAAAGGGAACAACTCCTTGTCGCCTGAGCATTCAGGGGTGTTTGGGCTGCTTGGCTCAGTACAGGCCTTGATAGGGGTGGTTGATGTTGGCGATGAGAATGTCGGTTGGTTGAACGATATGCTCGAGTTTATGGGGAGTAGGCTGGGAATTGGACAGGCTTTGGTGTTGGGAAAACAACTGAGAGAAAAGTCAAGGTTGACGGGCTATCCTGAAATATTGTAATTCTAATAAACACAAGCAGAACGATCTACCAACCACCTGAGTCATAAACAACGCTTTCTTCTTATATACAACAAACTCTACTGAGCAAAAGCCGACTTGCCATCAACAATGTTGACAACCTTTCCGTCTTGCACATACACCTCGACCCATCCAACGGTCACCTGCATCTTCCCGTGATCAAACATGAACTGCTCGTCGGGCTGCATCTTGACCGGGTACTCGGGGTCGGCAGTTGCCTTCAAGAGGTCCTCGACATTATGTACCATGAACTCGATATAGGCGTCAAACGGCGCGACAGTAGCACCGACGGCCTCGGCGAGGCTGGAAGCTAGGTTACGTGTCTCGGGGGGAGTGTGATACTAACGGGCATTTGATTTATACCAACGCACGGATAGAAATATAAGAGAGGCTTTTGCATGGATGCTTACCTGGGTATATCCGATGATTCCATTGCGCGCGAGCCAGCCCGAGGCAATTGGTGCGTGGTGCTCGCTCCAGTGCTTTTGGAATTCGGCGTCGGTGAGCTTGGGGTTCTTGTACTGCTGGAGCGTCAAGCGGAGGAGTCTTTCCTTGGTGGCCATTTTCTATCTGTATACAAAATACGTAGATGCAAGTGGAATTTCGTTCAAGTGTAATTTATTTGATGAGATGGCTACTCTAAGAGGGTAGAACGTAACACAACTTTATACTCTATACCATGGCATATTGCACTCCATTGATGAGGCGGAGCGGTGATATACAAGACCAAAATTTCTAATCAACCCGCATCCACCATTTTCCAATTTCCACCCTAATATGCGAAGCGACTACTTCATTCTCTCACCAAATGTGTAAGCTATTCTGCGCTACTCTGCGAGCCGTCTTCCACTTTCGATTTCGCTGCCGAATGCTATTGAGTATGGCGATTACCTTATACAAAACGGACGACGCTAAAAGGCGATTACGTTGCCGTTTCTGGAATAGTTTGTTAACCTAGGTGGCTAGCTGAAGGCGAAGGATTGAGTCTTATATATAACGGCTAGCATTACGAACAGTAGATGCGGATCCTGTGTAATATTATGGCGTGGAATGGAACGAGAATTGAAGTCTGAGCGAGCTGGGAGATTGGTTCATTTGTTGTCACGAGACGTAGAGGGGGGGCTCTCTCTTGCGCTTATTATTCTTTGAATAGTTTGTGAGGAACATGGCGTGAAATGTTCCAACAACGCCATCAAGGCATCTATTTCCTGCTATGCTTGTATTTGCCATTGTAAACCATCCAAATGGAAGAAGCATAATCAATTTTTATTCGAGGATACTATCTAGAGACCAAAGCATATTACAAGCTAAAATTTATGCTTAGAGAATGAACATAAGTTTTCGGTCATGGTCCATCTTCTATGAACACCTAAACAATGATGTGGCTGGCTCTGAAGACGTTGGAAGTCGAGAGAAGGAGCCTCCTTGGATGCTTAAGAAGTCGAAAATGCATTATTATTTATGTCTTCATTTCCTTCAATACTTATACATTTATGAACTATAGTTGCTTCTCTTGGTTCTTTTATATTTCCTCTGACCAATAGTTTGTAATCACCCTGCCCAGTTGTTGGTGCATCTTCTGTAGAGGGCGCGCGGGGCTGATATTACATATCGCACAACTACAAGGAGCGCTAAGAGACAAGAAAGCAACTATGTGGGAACAAATATGCCAGTCAGCTGCCAAGAGGATAAAACTCTGACAGTGTGCGATGAAACACGAGCTTCATAACCATTGGCCATGTCACCTTCCGGATTGGAATCTGACAATGGACAACTATCGTCCCATCAAAGCATGGAGAGAGGAACAGGACTATTGGTTCTCTCTGTTGTTAAGATTTATCATTTTAGTCTCAAACTGGACCACACCACACATATTGCTACGCGAAGTATATGAGAACCATCAAGAAGAGTAATAGACTTCTTAAACACCGTCGATTATTGTGAATGAGGAAATTTATATAAACAACTTGGTGCTGCGGCGTAACATGTGTTTTGATGAACCGTATCCACACAGGCGAGTAGCTGCCGGATATAGAATGACTAAACATTATACAATGAGTTTGTGCTCCATTTGCGGCTGACCACTCTTATTTCGCTTGACGAGGTTCGCATAACACCAAGAGATCAAGTTAAAATCCTATTGGTCTTCTCTTAAAAACATGTGTCATCGCTGTTCTGTACCAATCAATTACTTCTAATCGTATATGTAATCCGTAGACTACAGCTTCAAAACTGGACGATGATCAAGGCTCAACTTTGTCCAAGAAGATAAAGACAAGACCTTGTCAATCTTCAAACCATATAAAATAAGTCATGATAGATCTGCATTTATAGAGATAAACCCTTATCGGCAGGCTTTTCACACTGCACCTGATGGTTGCCGGATTTACACATAACGCCTAGATATGGCAGTCTCTCAACAGCCACTCCCGCTCAATGTTAGATCAAGAAGCTTCTAAACATCTAGCGTGGTAGGTCTCTGCCCTACCGTCCGAACGGCTCGGCCGTAATTCTCTAGCTTGTGGACTACTGTAAAACTCTTTATGCACTCCGTACACAGTAATGCCCGGATGAATGCATCTACAGTGTGGGCGGGCCTTATTGATCGTCAGGGTCCATATTCCGTATTCCGCGCCAGTATCGGTGATCCCGGCTTGTTCGGGTTCTCACCGACTAACGTTAGCCATTTAGAATTGTACATGGTAAGAAATTTAAGTGGCTAATGGCAGATTCAAAAAATGGGCCTGTAAGAAGGGGAAATCTGTCATAGCGGTCTTTTAGGGCATTGGCCCGGCTCTCGGGGGTCAGATCTCCACGTTTGAGGACGTAGAGTTGACAGGGCAGCATTGGTTCATGCTTCTCTTCTTACCGGGACGTAGGCTGCATTGTGTGGGCAGCTAACCCTTACGAGAGGAGCTGCGTGTTGAAGTCTCATGTCCCTTGTCCCATTGGCGGCAGTGAGAGAGCCGTCAAATGTGGATATAAAATTTCTCACGCCTCAAGAAAAAAAAAAAAAACTCTTGATTCGTGGTTGGGTGCCACTGAGATGGTGTCATTCAGACCATGCGTGGCGTTGCACGCTAAGGCCGGTTCCGCTGTCGCCCTGGGCTTTGGAGCGATGACGGCTGCGAGTAGCGCGGGGCAAATCTCAATCCTAGTCTGAATAATAGAGAAAGTCCATTGAGCTTGTGAGGTTCTCGAAGTATCGAACAAGGTCCATTGAAGTTTTCTGAGAAATCAGCATGTTGCAGAAAGTCTAATTCCAGAGGATATGAATGCATAAATAGGGTTCCAGAGTGTAATGGCCACTGTTGTGTATCGTATGAGTCGCACTAGGTGAGACGTTTCCTTGCGTAAATCCAGCATTGCGAAATTTCAACCACGGGCCACCTCATCAGTGCCAGTCACGCAATCGATCTTGGTCCTGAATAGAGTAGGTACGCGGGTGTCTCTGGGCCCATAACCCCACGACTCGTGGCATCATTGAGTAAGATATCTCGTGATTGCTCCCGCACATTCCCTAGCCTAACTTCCCTCAGGAGCTGAAGACGGATCTGCGAAAATCGGGCGGTGTAAAGACGGCTCGGCATTGTGTCACTTTCAGCCAGCCACTCCCAATAAATACTGTTTCAAACTCCCATCCATCTCTAGCCTTTCCCTTTCTCTCCTCCTCCTTCCTTCTTGCGCAAGCAGACGAATTGAGTAGATAAACGGACTGTGCTCTGCCAAATAGGAACGCATATTTTTTTTTTTTTTTTTTTTGGAAAACACACCTCCATCCAAACTCTCTCGATCACTATGGCTGCTCAAATCGAGTTAGTGCATCCCGTTGATGTGCCTTCATTGACCAAGGAGACGACACCAGTGATCGAGCTGAGCCCTTTGGATGAAGAGCGGTTCATCGTCAAGTCGCCATACACGGATAGAGAACATCTGCTCGATCTGGATACTCTTTCTCACGAAGGTGCTCTGGTGGCCAGGGCCTTGCAATCCCTAAAATCGATTCGAGAGGATTATGCCACCGCGCCTTATACCGAATCATTCAACTGGCCCGAAGTTATCGAGGAAGTGAAGCGCCTTGCCCAACAATCCGGAAAAGGGTTCAAGGAAATCTCGTTCTACGTTGTCGCGTTCCGGTCACAGATCAAGCCGAGCACTGATTATGACCATCTCGGTGTGTTGGACAAGGCTGCTCATGCTGAAGCTGTTGCCAGTGGAGGTTTCTTGAAGTAAGTGACGCTTGTCCTGCTTCCCCAGCTCTCCTCATCGCCGTGCTAATTGAAAAAACAGATATTGGTTTGGTGAACCAGACCCGGAGCTCAGAAACTTGGCAACTTGCGTTTGGAGATCAAGGGAAGACGCAATGGCGGGTGGCAAAGGCCCGGCGCATCGAAAGGCTGTCGGTGCCACCCGAAATATGTATGCATTCTGGAAAATCGACCAACACCGACTCACAATCCGAGACAACGTGGATGATTGGCTGATTGAGGATTGGGAGTGAGGATGATCGGCATGCGTCATCTTCCCCAAGCAACTTTGCTTGGGCTGGCAAGCTCTGAGTGAGAGAATGAGACAATGATGATTCTTCGAAATTAAGGGTTAGGAGTATAAGGGATTTGATTGGGTTTGAAAGCATATTGCCAAGCGCAGTTTTTTTTAGGATATCATGGGGCAAGCGAGCATCATGTTGGCGTTTCAGAACAAGCAACTGAAGTATAGAATAGAGAAATGAAGCTGTACTTGCATAATTTGACAAAAAGAGAATGATTGCAACGAGGCGTGAAAGACGTTGGCACAGCCACGGTATTCAGACTCCTGAATGCCTGAGCAAGGTCATGTTGTGGTGAGATGCTTTGAGATATGTGATGAATTCTGTATTCGTCTACTTATGGCTATGTCTATAGTGGCGCAAATATTCGCAGAGGCTGCTGGTCGTCAGTTCGGCGGGTTAGCGATTCCCAAGTGAGGCTTCTGGATATGTCGCAAAGTAACGTTTAGACTTGGTGGTTGGTGGTTGGCGGTCTATTTTGGCCCCCCTCCTCAAATTTTGCCGCGGCTCACCGCCTTGAACCCACAACGCCCACAAATCTGGTACGCGAAAAGTTCGATATTCCCAACACCAGAGCGAGCGCTCCTGAAGCTGCCATTCTTTAGTCCTGTATCCGGCGTCAACCTCGGCTCGACTCTCGCCATTCCTCTGCACAGATATCCAAAAACTCGGCCAAGATGAGCGAAGCTCCGAAAGATGCGCCTTTCCAGGCGGTGCAGGTCGATGCACTGGTGAGTTTGAGCTCGAATTGCCCCACCTCCCCTCCTGAGGAAGATTCAGACTGACACTTGGCAAGGTGATTATGAAAATTGCCAGACACTGCTCCTCGACCTTCCCGACTGTGGCGACCGGTTCTCTCGTGGGAATGGACCAGAATGGAACTCTGGAGATCACCAACACCTTTGCTTTCCCTACCGTCGATAGCTCCTCAACCGATACCCACCAGAGCGATGCGACAAATGCTGCCGCCGCCGCACCCCGCGCAAAGACCAACATTGCCTACCAGAGCGAGATGATCCGACACCTGAAGGAGGTCAATGTGGATGCCAACAACGTTGGATGGTACACGAGCGCAACCATGGGCAACTTTGTCAACCTGGCTTTCATTGAGAACCAGTTCCACTACCAGAAGGACAATGACAAGACCGTGGCCCTGGTTTACGACACCAGCCGCAGCTCACAAGGAACCTTGGCTTTGAAGGCATTCCGCTTGACCAACCTTTTCATGAACGTTTACAAGGAGGGCAAGTTCACTACTGAGAGGTGAGTCGTTTACGGGGCGGGGCAAGTTTTACCGCGGGATATGGGTGTGATGCTGACAAGTTCAAACAGCCTGCAAAAGTCCAAGCTTTCGTTCCGTGATATCCTCCAGGAGTATCCTCTCACAGTCCACAACTCACACCTCCTTACTTCCTTCCTCCACCAGCTGCCGTTGCCCCCTTCCGCCGCCGAGGTCAAGGAGCCCAACTCCCTCAGCGAGCTGAACAACGACCGCATCAAGGCACCTCTATATCCTTCCATCGACAACCTGGACCTGTCGGTTGACCCCTTCCTCGAGAAGACTTGCGACCTGCTGCTCGAGAGCATCGAGTCCCACTATGTGGACCTCAACAACTTCCAGTTCTACCAGCGCCAGCTGGCGCGTGAGCAAACCAAAATCACACAATGGCAGGCCAAGCGAAAGGCTGAGAATGCTCAACGCACTCTTGCCAAGCAGCCCCTGCTGCCAGAGGACGAGTGGCAACGGCTGTTTAAGCTGCCCCAGGAGCCAAGCCGACTGGAGGGCATGCTCAACGCCAAGCAGGTTGAGCAGTACAGCAAGCAGGTTGATGGATTCACGGCCAACGTTAGCGCTAAGATGTTTGCTGTGCGGGAAAACCTGCTGCCGCAGTAATGGGTTTCTGCTGAAAATAAATCTCGGACGGTCTTTAGTGGTTGAGGCAATTGGCGGCTGGGTGCATTGGCGGCGTTCCGGTTTGGGTGGAATATAATAAAGTACTTCTGGTCTAGATCTGCAGCGACAAGAGAGTCAAAAAAGTGTTTGAAACTACCAATGATTTCTACGCCTAGACTTGTATTCCCTGTTAGATACCACTATGATTTCCTTCTTTTCTCGACCCTTTTGCTTCATTCTTGTCCATCCGTGGCCATTGATATGTATATTCTCGTGTGAATTCGGGGCTTTTTTTCCGAGCTGCTTGTCGAAGCGCAGGATGCATGCGGGGAGTCCTGAATGGGAAAAGCACCGATGGGCACAGCAACAGGTGCAGAAATATCGCCGTAAGACACAGTTATTAGGCCGACTTTGCGTCCATCGGCCCATCGGCGGGCCTCTATGCATTGTAGTTGTGCTCTTGTTGAGAGCCCAAAATGCAAAATACGGCTTCAATGCTCGGAGTTGAATGCTCAATGTGTTAGTGCCTTAGTATCTTTGCAGCAGTAGCATTACCTTAGTAGCAAGGTATATCGGGCTTCTGTGCCTTAGCCCCTACAGAAAGCAGCCCTCGACTGCTAACTTTGTATAATACCGCATCCCAGACGCTCCCCCGGCCCCGCATTATGTGAGACGTGGCCTGGCCTGTCTTGCTTGCATGTGCGTGAGCAGCGCATTAGCAATTGGCAGATGCTACATACTAGTAATCGGTGCCATTAGGAGAACTGGCATCGCCTAAGAAAACATAAGCCGAGCGAGCATCTGGTTGCTGCCCTGGACGTGCAATCCAGCTGCTCTTCTCATTCGCTCGTGGCCTGAAATCCATCCGAATCTAATCTGCCCCGCTTAGTGAGAAAATTTGCCCCTCTAAACACACCGCCCGCTTTTCAACGGATTTCTCCCCCCTCTCTCGGCCTTGGTGCAACTTCTTTTTTAGCTGTTGGCATCCCCATCGAATTTTTTTTTTCTTTCACCTCTCCCACTCTCCATCCTGCATCAATTCCTCCTCCTCCCACCCAACTCTTTTCCAACCGTCGAGTTTCAGCCTCAATTCTCCCTCCTTTCACAATGTCTGCTCCCGCCCACAAGTTCAAGGTCGCTGACCTGTCCCTGGCCGCCTTTGGCCGCAGGGAGATTGAGCTCGCTGAGAACGAGATGCCCGGTCTGATGGCCATCCGCAAGAAGTATGCCGCCGACCAGCCTCTCAGCGGTGCCCGCATTGCTGGCTGCCTTCACATGACCATCCAGACTGCCGTCCTCATCGAGACCCTCGTTGCTCTCGGTGCCGAGGTCACCTGGACCAGCTGCAACATTTTCAGCACCCAGGACCACGCCGCCGCTGCCATTGCCGCTGCTGGCGTCCCCGTCTTCGCCTGGAAGGGTGAGACCGAGGAGG
The DNA here is from genome assembly GCA_003012085.1 of Trichoderma brevicompactum. Taxonomy (NCBI): domain Eukaryota; kingdom Fungi; phylum Ascomycota; class Sordariomycetes; order Hypocreales; family Hypocreaceae; genus Trichoderma; species Trichoderma brevicompactum. Next base: position 35,543 of record PXNZ01000340.1, on the reverse strand, counting down.
AGTACAACTGGTGTCTCGAGCAGCAGCTCGTTGCCTTCAAGGACGGCAAGAAGCTGAACCTGATCCTCGACGACGGTGGTGACCTGACCTCTCTGGTCCACACCAAGTACCCCGAGCAGCTCAAGGACTGCTACGGTGTCTCTGAGGAGACCACCACTGGTGTCCACCACCTGTACCGCATGCTCAAGGAGGGCAAGCTGCTCGTCCCTTCCATCAACGTCAACGACAGCGTCACCAAGTCCAAGTTCGACAACCTGTACGGCTGCCGTGAGTCCCTGATTGACGGTATCAAGCGTGCCACCGATGTCATGATTGCTGGCAAGGTCGCTGTCGTTGCTGGTTTCGGTGATGTCGGCAAGGGCTGCGCCATGGCTCTCCACGGCATGGGTGCTCGTGTCCTTGTTACCGAGATTGACCCCATCAACGCCCTCCAGGCTGCCATGGCCGGCTACCAGGTCACCACCATGGAGAAGGCCGCTTCCATTGGTCAGATCTTCGTCACCACCACTGGTTGCCGTGACATTCTGACTGGTGCTCACTTCGAGCTCATGCCCAACGATGCCATTGTTTGCAGTAAGTTTTGACTCACCATGCTTTCTCAGTTCCTTTTCTAACACTTCAAAAAAGACATTGGTCACTTCGACATTGAGATCGACGTCGCCTGGCTCAAGGCCAACGCCAAGTCTGTCCAGAACATCAAGCCCCAGGTCGACCGATTCACCATGGCCAACGGCCGCCACATCATCCTCCTTGCTGAGGGTCGTCTGGTCAACCTTGGCTGTGCTACCGGCCACTCTTCCTTCGTCATGTCCTGCTCCTTCTCCAACCAGGTCCTTGCCCAGATTGCCCTGTACAAGAACCAGGACAAGGCCTGGTCTGACAAGTATGTTGAGTTCAAGGGTGGCAAGTTCGAGGTTGGCGTCTACGTCCTCCCCAAGGTTCTGGATGAGGAGGTTGCCAAGCTGCACCTGGCTCACGTCCAGGCTGAGCTGACCCAGCTCACCCCCGTCCAGGCTGAGTACCTCGGCCTCACTGTTGAGGGTCCCTACAAGGCCGAAATGTGAGCATTTTCCCCATGATGATTCGTACATGTCGATGAAACATACGCTAACGTTTTACTTCTCCTAATAGCTACCGCTACTAAGTTATCTTTCGTGTATTCATACCCAAAAGGATCCTTCAACTGGACTCCTACGTATAACGACATTTTTTCCGGATTTATGACCCGGTTATTGGGAAAACTTGTGATTTCAACAGCATCATGAACCGGCGGGGGGCATATTTGGGCAAGGAAAATAAAAGCCCATGGGGTTTTATTGGATTTTTTTATGACTTTGATCTTTCTCCTTTATTTTTTTTCCTTTTAAAGACTTTCTTGGGGTTCTCGCTGGGCGGATGGTGGGGCAGAAAAGAAGGGCCTTTTCAACAAAAACGGCGTCGGGTAAATTTATTTTTGCTAATGATGATTCCCCCCATGGCGAGACAACGTGATAAAGAGCGTACAAGACAGATGGGCTCAGCTCGGAAAGGCGAGATGGGCGTATTTGAAGAAGCCCGTCAACCGTGGCTGAAGTTGAATAGCAATAGAAAATGAAATATGCGGGCGATTTTTGCCTGCCTGGGCAAGACGATGACTGTTTTGATGCCGTGCCTGAATGTGAATGTATTCCCCCCCATGTAGCTGAGTTGATGGAGATTGATGTCGTTTCATGTGTAAAGTGACGACCATGATGTATGTAGCTAGGTGTGTGTCACCTTGGAACTTGTTGAAGGCTTCTCTTGCTTTGGTCACCATGTATCCAACGCAGTTTCAGGACTAATCATCTAGTGGACATGTCTCAAGTCTCCCCCGTTTATTCTCTTTTGATTCTATAATACGGGTTACAAAGAAAAAGAAAGAAAGAGGACGCAAAACATAATCTAACCGTTCAAGAAACATACACACTTTAAAGCTTGGCTCCGCCATGTAGTCACGCCGCCTGCAAGTCCTTCTGCTCCGGCACGATGCTCTTCAGCTTGCCCTCCTTGACGGCGAGCCGGACATTGTCAATGGTCCACTCCTCCATCTTCTGCTGCGTCTCCTGGGTCCAGGTGCCCATGTGGGGGACGAGCAGGACATTTGGGTTGGAGAGCAGGCCCGGGTGGATCTCGGGCTCGTTCTCGTAGACATCGAGGCCGACGGAGGAGACTTGGCCGGAGGCGAGGGCGTCGACGAGGGCGGCCTCGTCCATGACGGCGCCGCGGGCGGTGTTTACGATGACGATGCCGCGCTTCATGAGGGCGAATTGGGGGGCGGCGATGGAGTGGCGGGTGTTGGGCTGGAGGGAGGATTAGCTGCGACTCGATAGGCATAGGGGGGTGGAGGGGAAGGCTGGCTTACGTTGAGAGGGAGGTTGAGGCTTAGGACGTCACTCTCGCCCAGCAGCGTCTCGAGACTGACATACTCGGCGCCATCCTCCAGCTCGGGGCTCAGGCGAGAGCGGTTGTGGTAGCGGATGCGCATACCAAAGGCGCGGGCCTTGTGGGCGAGGTTGCGGCCGATGCCGCCCATGCCCAGGATGCCGAGGATCTTGCCCTGGGGGTCGTGGCCCAGCGCTGGGGGAGGGGAGCCGCGCCACTTGCCGGCGCGGAGGGCGTTGATGCCGATGGGGAGGTTGCGCAGGGCGCCGATGAGCAGCCAGATGTTCACGTCGGCCGTGGCATCGTCGACGGCGGTGGGTGTGTTGGAGACGTGGATGTTGTGCGCTGTGCAGGCGGGGATGTCGATCTGGTCATAGCCGGCGCCTGAAGGAAAGATTCCAGCAGAGTCAGTATACCCTGGGCTTGCTTTGAGGTCTGGAGCGAATCTCGGCTTCTATAGCGCGCCGTTTCGCTTCAACTCACCATTGTGGCACAGGAACTTGATGCTCTTGGGAAAGGAGTCGAACAGCTCGCTGTCGAGCTTGCCGGTGATTTTAATGGAATCAAACGTCCGGTATATTACGCTGATGCCGTCAAAGGCGCCGGATTTGCTCTCGGCAATGAATTCTTCCCTGTTGGTGGCCTTGGGCTGGATCACGTCCGCGATGTCGGAGATGGTTGACCAGGCTACGTGGGCACTGGAGGGGGGATGATGGTCAGGTTTGATTGAGCGATGCAGAGAGTTGGTTTGTAGAAGATGGATGAGAAGAAATAGGTGTCTGTTGAGCTGGGTTGGCTTACTGGTCAATCTTGCCCAGGAGGAGGACCTTGGGGCGGCTCATTTTGAAGATTTGGAGGCTGTTGTGAGAGTATGAAGTTGACAATGAATGGCTGGAGATGATGCAATTACACCAGGATCGAAGAGGGTATCTAGAGGGATGAAACGAAAAAACAGTAATGATTGAAAATCTATCAAGTGACAAGAACAATAGAAGAAGAGGAAAGCAGAATTGAAGCAGAGAAGAAAAGGGAAAAAGGTAGAATGAATTAATACACCGGGTCCATCATCGCAAAGGCCATGATTTCTCACCAAAAAAAAAAACCCCCCAGGGCCCGCGTTCGGCGGGGTAAAATTCACTAAAGGCCTGGCTCCGTAGCGCGGGGGACATATTTTTGGGCCAAACGTGGGGTTTTCCTTCCTATACATTGTTACACAAATATTCTCCCTTTCTTTATTCTATTTTTATATTTTTAATATCCAAGGTAATATTATCTTTTTGAAGTCCCAAAGACGCATGTTTCATTCAACATGGAACATTGGATATGCAAAACTATCATGATGAAAGACGTAGCTTCGCTCTTTAACACTGAAGAGCGCCGACTCCATATTTGGTAGCCCTCGCCGAATTAAACCCACAACGAGAGACCTGCCGGTGGGGGATCCCCCGAAGGCGGATATTTGAATGGCCGCCTGTTCTTTCCAAGTAACGGAGAAACTTGCTCTGAGGCTAGAGGCTGTTGCACGGATGTATAGAAAGGTTTACGGCGATAAATGAAATATCTGCTTTAGTGGGAAATTATCCCGGGGACTTTCACGTTTGTCCGTGTGAGTTGGACATTGAAGCCTCTTGTATTCGGGGTATTGGCGTCTTCGGAGCTGGTCTGCTCTACTCCGTGGTAGCTGCTCATATTAGTGGTGCAAACGCCGGGCTCTTTTGTTCGGCTATAGTTAAAATGCTGACCGTTTGCGTGTCGGATAAGCTTGCCGATGTTTGTGGGATTGGCGAAATCGGAGAGGCTAATAGAAGGGCTATTTCTCTCGCCTGAAATGGCGAGTTGGTATTAGTGGGAAGTTGATTCTGGAGCGATGAAGCCACGTCTGATAACATGAGCCTAGATAGCTAAAGCTCCTTTTATTAGCAGTGCAAAGGACGATTTCTCACTTGCGGCTAGGCATTACAATTACAACCTTCCCAAGATTTACACTTGACGGATTTGTAAGTTATTGTGAATAGAGATTTATATTCATATAAACATCAAGCCCGTGACCCTAACCATTATACACAAGGCAAACAACGCGGTATACTGTTGTCCAAGCATCCAAATGTCCAAAATAACCCATATCTAGGTAAACGCCCGCCCCTATATAACGTTTCTCATCCTTTAAGATGGAAAAATATCCCTGTAACTCCGACACTAGTATATTATATATGATGGGAGTGTGTCTTTTCTGCTACTGCAGGTTCTTTCTTTTGACTCCTCTTAAAAAAACAACAAAGCTCCCTGTCCAGCACTGTAGGTGAAAGATTAAAAAAAAAAAAGGCGGAATACCTTTATGAATAACCAATCTGTAGGGCATCCCTTTGATTGACACGCAAAATGTCAAACAGCATTTTGTGTCTTGAATTCTTGTTGACCCACTCGTCAAGTCCCCAACTCTCAAGAAGGATGAGATAGAGGGTATCATTAAATCCCGAATCGTTCGAGACGCATAGCATCGCCATATTTGGCATCTCTTTGTCGGAGTTCAGACTGGGGACGGAGTCGGCATGCGTCCCCAATCCCGCCACACTACTCCCCGCACGGTTAGACGTTGCAATATAGATATTAACATCATGTAGCGTTGCATGCTGCGGGTGACGCTGGAAGTCACCCCATTCGTGCAACGGCCAAAGACATGGTTGGCAGATCTCAAAAGTCCCAGGGCCCAAACACCTGTGTCATCCAGTTGACGTCACTGAAATCCGGAGCCAGCTCTTGGTCGGGCATCATAGAGTGGTCAACCAGCATGGGAGGCTGCGGCGCTGCGCCTGGGACGATCTGGCTATTAGGTGTTGGCAGTCCGCCAAGATGCTGTGTTAAAGCTGGCTCCCAAGTCGAGCGCACATTACGAAGAACCTTTATACATTTTCCGAAAATCGATATGTCTTCAGGTCCGCCTCTCAGGGGATATAGCGCCTCGGCTTTGGTAAACAGATCAACGGTCCTGTCCAGATATGTACCCAGATCTGCCGTATTGCGGACAATCTCCTTGTCCCAGACAGGGTCTTCCACGGTCGTGAGTCTGTACAGTAAAGCGTGGATTTGCGAAAGCTCTACGTAGATGGGAAACGGCATGCCAACAAACTCCGTGAGCGGGACGGAAAACAGCGTCTCATACCAAGCCCGAGCAGCGAGAAGGCTCGCATACATGGCATCGATACGGGGTGTGTCCGGGACTCTTGTCCCCCCAAACAGACCAACCGAGAGGATTTGGGTCTCGGTGCTAAACAGGTGCATTTGTATTATGGCTATTGCGAACAACGTCAGCGTAGCTCCAGGCTGTCTTCCAACCGACCCGGGATCTTGAGTCGACTTACCCTTGGACGCTGCCCCTGGCGGCAAAGTTTCGCGGATCTTTTGAAGCTGGAGGAGCAGGCTTCTCTTGAAGGCGTATGTCGGAGGCTTATCTGGGTCAATTCTACCAAAATCACGTCCGACAAAGTCGCACACTATGAGTTTTCGTGCTTCTTCGCCGACCAGCTGAAGTTTTATCAGTGCGACCAAGGTCTCGTCTGATGGGTATTCTTTCTCGCTTTCCAGAATTTCCAGCGACTCTTGCATGTGCTGCGTCCAGACAAGTGTCTCCATCTTGCCAAGAAAAGCCGAGCATCTGACACATGGTCATTAGAAATTGGTTCATAGATGATAGGAGAAGGGGCAATTGCGATTAGAATCACTTACACCGATGTTATGAACCAAAAGCTAAGCACCACTCTTCGCTCTTCCATGGTACGCTCTTTAGCTTGGGGAACAGACTTGCCCCCCCAAGCCTTGAAACAAATGGTCGAGAAATTTTCTTCGTTGGGGAACTTGGTGAGTCCCAGCTCATAGATGATACAACTGCATATATGCGTATATAAAGTAAGGAAGGGTTTAGCGCCGGCGCCGGCATTCATCGTCGCCCTAGAGGAGCCCTCAGTCAGTATTACGAAATCACGCGCCTATCATTGTTGGAACCAAGGGGTAATCACCAAGTCGTTAAAGCAATCAAGCCCTGGAGAATCTCTAGACTACGATCGTGATTGACAATCATCCGTTGTGCCACCTCCTGGCGTATTCTCTCTCGCATCACGGCCTGCTGCGGCATAGACATGCTTGTGACGTTCATGATGCAAAGCCATAGGAACGGATAGTCTCTATGCAGGGTCTCGGCCGTTATCTCCGGGCTTAGGTGCATAAAGGGGAAAAATTCGAGCCATTGTCGAAACTTGACGAGATATACTTCGGCTTCGCTGGGAGTTGGCTCGGGAAGCCTATCGCTATCTAACATGCGAGGTGTTGAGATACCGCAGAGGGCGGAACGCGGTTGTGACTGCGATGTTGTTGCTGCATCAGCCAATGAGTCGAGACGGCTCACGAAGGGCTGACAGGTTGATGACGACGACGAGGACGAAGTAATGTCACATGCCGACACGCCGTTCATGGGAGGCTGTGAAGATGGCGGCTGCTGGAGGTGATGGACATGGTGTTGGTGCTGTTGTTGTTGTTGTTGCTGTTGTTGTTGCTGCTGTTGTTGTTGCGGCTGATGTTGATGATGCTGATGTTGCTGCTGTTGTTGCTGCTGCTGCGTCGCCCGCAGGATCGACACCAGGTCGTCGAGCTTCTCCTCGAGCTGCGCGGTCCTCGAGGCCGTGGTCCTCTTGGCCACTCGCTTGCGCGACGTCACCATTTGCTGACACTCCTTGCCCAGGCGATGGCAGCGATCGCATTTGCCTCCCTCTGGCCTCAGGATGCACCGACACTTGGCGCGCGAGCAGTTTGTGCACGAACGGCCATAGCCTGCCGGGATGCCACCAACAGAGACAGAGTCTGGCGGAGGCGGCGCTGGGGCCATTGTCTCACGGGATACGAGGCGAGGCGCCGTCTGGCAAGTTTGATGGTCCAAACCCGACCGACGCAAGATGTACAATGGCGAGATGGAAGCATCTACGGAGACGCACAGCCGGGATTGGGACTTCCTACTCCGTCGACGTTGGCGGATGAATCTCTCGCGTTGAACTGATCAATCAGGGACTTGCAGGCCGACGGGGTTCGATCGAGCTATTGCGATGCTGGCGCCGCTGAATCAGCAGATTTGGCTTGAGATCTCGGGGTGCCGGGGACGCTCAAGATTCCGAACCCCGCGATATCGGCTTCAATGCCGCGCACGCAAGGTGTTTTTTTTTTACACAAACAAATTCCGTTCCCTTGACAGGTGATGAATTGGGAGGGTGTAATCAATATGCGGCTGGTTGTTGTGCAAATTGTTGCAAAGAAGCGCTGGATCGAGTGCCGGGCCCATGGCGTGAGGCTGTACTCCGTATCACCACTTTTTGCCCATTCGGACTTGTGCGAGGGGCGGGGCCGGAGAAGAAGATGCTTCGAAACGGTCCGGTTTGGCTCCTTTTGATAGGGTGAATTGAAGCTAAGCAGGTCTGGGTAATTTGTAAGGAGTATGGTATTTGAATCAGTCATTTTGATACTCCGTAGTAGCAGTAGTATCAAACCCAAATACAGAACAGAGGGGATAGACGGAGCGAAATACCTGTCAGCCAATAGAAACATGGCGTCCTCAGGGAGGCTTGAGATCCTCCATGAGACCCAAATAGCAATGCTGACAGAGCAAAATAATAATAATAATAATAATAATGTATTAACCAAATAGCATCAATCCATACATAGCCATTGTGCTTGTCTAAGATGCTAATTAATATGCGCCAACTGAACCAAAGCTCGGCACTGGCCTTAGCTACCGCCTCTAGTACGAATCGGTAAATGTTTTGGCCGCCGACAACCGGCACATGAACGATTATCCGAAGCTAGCCATTGAAACCAGCCCCAAGTTGCATTACTTACTTACTGCCTTAGTACTGTACCAAATCAATACACCAAATAACCAAACTCCAAAGTCTTTATCAGCTCGACACCAGCCAATCGCACTCATAATGGCTGTCGCCGGCCTCGTCGCAGTCGAGACGCTGCCTCGATTCCTCCTCCCGCGGCTCAGCTGGACTGCGCCGCTCTCAGCATCTCGGACTGCTGCCCAACCCTTTGCCGCGTTTCGACCGAACAACCAAAGGTCAATCCAGAGCTCGGTGGCCGCTCTCAACACCAGTTTCTCTGCAAGACGATGCAATGACGGCCAGGCGCCGGCGTCGAGGCGGGGTTTTCATGCAACTTCTCGGCGGCCTCGCGAGCATCACTTTGATACGCTCAAGTTTGTCAAGCAACTCAAGGATGAGGGCTTTACGGAGGAGCAGTCCGTTGCCATGATGAAGGTTCTCAACGACGTCATCCAAGAGAGGTTTGTTTTGGCTTCAATCATCAACTGAAATGCGATGCTAATGCGATTGTCCAATGCAGCATCCAGAACCTCACTCGAACCATGGTCCTCCGTGAGGATGCCGCCAGAACCACATATACCCAAAAGGTCGACTTCGCCAAGCTCCGCTCTGAGCTCGCCTCTGCAGACAGCACCGAGTCCAACACCACACGCAGTGCCCACGAGCGTCTCACCAACGACATAGCCAAGCTCAGCAGCCGGCTGCGCGACGAGATTGGCCGGACGCAGGCCAGCGTGCGGTTGGACCTCAACCTGGAAAAGGGCCGCATCCGAGAAGAGGCTGTTGGACAGGAGCTCAAGATTAAGGAGACGGAGACGAAGATTGAGCAAGAGGTGGCAGCGCTGAGGGAGAAGCTGGAGCAGGTCAAGTTCCAGACGCTGCAGTGGCTGATGGGTGTATGCACAGGTTTTGCGGCGCTGCTGCTTGGTGCTTGGAGATTACTCATGTAAATGTAAAGCGGCATAATGTTTTTTTTTTGGGGGGGGGAAGCGCTGAAGATGTGCAGGAAGCCCGGTGTCTCGGATGAAAGAAACTATTGTAGATACTGGGCATATATGAGCACTCGCGAGTTATCCAGCAGAGAGTTTCAACAAACGGTTTCATTTTGTTCGTTATAATATTACATGACCTACTTCGAAATGTGCAAACCTGGACATTGTCAATCTTTTACTATTTGCTCGCCTATCCCATCGAAATAGTTCGAATCGGTAGCATCGCAGCATCATATCACGGATCCATCACTTTGACCAGTCAGCAAAACAAAGGTATCTGCAGCTATGCTAGACCTACATGACTTTGAGTGCTCCGCTGCCTCACGTTATCGCCCAGCCCAGTGCCAGTGCCAGTGCCAGTGCCAGCACCCGATCGGAAATCGCTAGACCGCGAGCCTCCGAGGCCCTGCGATTGCTTGAAAGCACCGGTATCGGGGGCATTAGACATGTTGGTGTCTTGTCCGGCCTGCTCGACGTCCTCCTTCAAGATGGCGTTGCCTCCTTGGAGAACATGGTCGCCGTGAACGCCAGCATCTCGAGGGGCGTTTGCCCCGGGCGCAGATCTGTTCATGATGATTTCGGATGCGAAAGACTGAAGCTTTGATAATTGGTTGAAGATGGAATAGCAAAACCTGGGCGATGGAGATTGTGCTGTTGAGAAGCAATTGCTGATAGAAGCCGTTATGGCTGCTGTCCTGTGCCGCTTTTTATACGAAATGGGTTATTTTAGCTTTGCTCATGACCGCACAGTGACGATTTTGTCTTGTTCTGCTGAGAAGCTTCAGGGAAGATGCTGCACTTGTTTAGGGTTTGGCTACTGCGGCTGGCTGAATGAGAGTTGCCTTTTTGAAACATACCTCGGCATTGGTGGGAGCTGGACAAGTCAAGTTACGGCCTGCATCGGGGATATAGTTGTGGATTGCAGCAGCATATAAGCTGAATTGAATAATGATATAAGAAGATAGCTGGCGCACCACACAAGCCGTTCATGTTTATCACGACATGTTGTATGGGCTTCAACAGCTATAGGGGGCTTAGATAACCAAAGCAAAATGGATAATTGATGATCGGGCATTGATCGTAAAACCTAGAATAGAGATCATGCCGCTCTCCTTGGGTCTCCGACTCAGCTTCACAAAGGTTACAGGTAGCCAAGGATTCTCTCTAGGCTTTTTAGGTTCATCTCACGAAACAACAAGGATGTTCTTCTCTAACATTTGATGTCCTTTATTGATCAACAATTGCAACTAATCGTATCCGCAAGTCACTGCCAATAACCTAAACTGCAAAGGGAACACTTTGCCAAACTTAATCCGAGATATGGCAGTTGGCCCTGTTTATCCTTCCCTTCCTTGCGGCAGCGAAAAATTCAATAAGTAGTATCTGGGCCAATCTCAGTGAAAGAAGCACGCTTCAGCTTCATCAGCAAAATCTTTCGTTTACTAGTATCTTCATGACAGCGGACTATTATCTAGCACGATACTCACAATTACACATAATTGACACCCCGATCAAGAGAGAAGCAGAATGGAAAGTCAGCACTTACTCAGGCAGGGAAATCCAGGCCAAATCTTTGATGATTATTTTGAAATAAACAAGCTGCCTCCACAATTTGACGCGCCCCTGTCCGACTCGGAGGATAATGGCCAGTCTACCAAGCATGGCCGGGATACCCTGTCATTGCTCAAGCTGAGTCGGAAAATCATCTCTGTCACGTTTACCATTCCATACAATGTGCAAAGAGAGAGATGCAAATGGGTACGTATATCCCATTCCCTCCTTTCTCAATCTCCTCGCTGGCTGTGTTACTCTCAGGGCATAGAAGGTTGACTCAAGTAGAAGGTGAAACTCGGCAACCGCCACGAGCGCTCGGCCCAATTCGATGCCCTGGCTTACCTTTCATCTCCAACATGCCCTTGGGATCACACCATCGTCGGCTGGACTGGAGAAGTAGCACGAACTAGTACTGCTAACCGAAGCATGCGCACTATCCGAAATTCACAGTCTCGGTCGAGAAACAAGATGTTCGTTACATCTTCCCGCATGAAGCAGCTAGAACAACAGCTGTACAATGAGGAACTGAAAACAGTGCCAGTCTGGTTGACGGGTATGCATGATTACTCCAATGACGGGATCTTATTGAGAGATCAAACCAGATAGAGACGGTTTATCAAAACCCGCCTCTGTCCACTTTTCAGCCCAGGTCATTTCCAGCAAACGAGGGTTCATAAAAAGAAGAGGAGTGGGTGGGATAACTACTGCTTCATGATGGAGGCCTTTGCCGACAGAGTTTGTGAAATTTACCGGCCTGGAGATGTAGTCATGGTCCACGACTATCATCTGATGATGCTGCCCCAAATTCTTCGAGGACGTTTGCCGGACATGTATCTCGTTTCCTTTCTGCATACCCATTGTCCTACATTTGACTCGACCACCAGAGGACTGACGCAAGTCATAAAAGTCTTCAAGGGTGATCTTGGGTCAGATATCGTTGCCCTTCAGGCGCCCAAATACTCTATTGAGTTTACAAGTTGGTGCACAAAGGGGTTCCGGGACTGGACCACGCACATGGCAACTCGAGGGATAGGAGCATGCGTTTCACTCCCGATGGGCATTGATGTATCCAAGGTTATGTCGATTTCACGGAGCGACGTAGTGAGCAGAAGGTGCCATCTTCTGAGGAGGTGTTTCCCGGGCAAGAAGATTATTATTTCATATCATACGCTTGGCGACAGAGAGGAGGTGGACAAGGTCGCGATGGGATTTGATCTATTCTTGACGCACTCTCTCCGTTGGAAAAGCAAGGTAGTCTTACTACAGATAATATGCAACCCCTGGGCGAGAAATTCCACTGGGAATTCCAGAGTCGGTCGCATGATTGAGTCTATCAGACAAACCAACTTTCAATATGACTGCTCTGACAAGTTTGAGCATGTGCGGCGTTACAAAGGATGGGTTTCAGAGCTCGACTACTATGCTCTGCTGAGAGCTAGCGACACGGCTATTTTCCCCCCTGCAACTGACGGCCTGATGACTGCAGGGCTGGAATATATCATCTCTCAGCCAGACGACAGCAAAAGACCCATCATACCGGATACCAACCCAATTGCGCAGCAGTTGTCCAGCGCCATTACGTACCGCCCTTGGGATATAGAGAGCATTGCTCTTGCTATGAACCATGGCTTGTCGTTCTCTGACTGGCCGACGACGGCGGCGACGTACCGCAGGGAGTTTGATGGTGTTATTGCCAACACTGCAGAGCGCTGGATGAACAGTGTTCTGCATTCACTCGTGGATAGTTTGTTGAGGTGTTACTTTCAGACGCAAGCCCCCGATTACACTGGGTCATGCAATTCTGATATGGCTTACGGGGATTATATTGATCTGGGAGCGGCGCAGGCCGAGGAAGAGGTTCGTGGACGAGATGATGAGAGTGAAGATGATGAGCGAGTGTATACTGAAGGAGAGAATTATGAAGAAGAGGATTACGAAGAAGAGGATTATGAAGAAGAGGATTACGAAGAAGAGGATAGTGGAGGGGAAGATGGTGAAAGAGAGGGTAGTAGGAGAGAGGATAACTCTGAGGGGGACAGTGATGCCTGGGAAGACATTGATTCTGAAGACTCGTATTATGCAGAGTATTCTGAAGAAGACGATAGTTCTGACGACGAAGTGTCTAGATCCCTGATCATGAACTCGGACACGGCTTATGCAGATTTCACAGAATCATTCAAGCAGCGACCGAGGCCTAGAGCCAGGGCAGCGACATTATAGTTGTAGCTAGTTGAGGTGGTTGTATGGAGAGGCTCAAAGACAGTGGCATCCCGACAACCGGGAAGCGGAATAATAAATCAATAGCGATGCAACATTAATAATAAACATGATAAAACTACTCGTCTATATTTTTTTCCTATTCTGCTTGTATCCTCCGTCTCCCCAAATGTCCGCATCAGCTTCATGTTTGGGGCAAAATAGGGTAGCATTGAAGCCATATCAGGCTCCCTCGCGAAACCCGTGCCAGCCCACGTCACAAGATCTCCCAACCACACGGGACAAAGGTAAAGCCAGGAAAAAAAAAAAGACACACCCTTCCAATACCCGCCTAATCAGCAGACAGCCCTCGAGCACGATGAGCCAGCGCGCGGTATTAAAGACGGGAATTTATTTTTTTCCCCCTTGGTCCCGTGGGGGCGACGGCAAAGGATTTGGCCAGGTGAGCTTATAAGAGGTGTGGCTCTTTGGGGCATATGGACGGGCGCAGGATGCTGGATGCTGGGATTCTTTGTATTTGGATGTGACGTCGATGCCTGGAATGTTTTTTTTTTTTTGGTTCTTTTTATTAAGTGTCTGTTGATATAGGTGTGATTTTTGATCTAATGTGGGTTTTTGTATACATATACATATATATAATGATGGAGTTATCTTTTCCTCTGGCGTCTCTGGTTTATACGGCTCTACACTAATACATTGTTAACTTTTCACCTGCTCCGTTCTCTCATGGAGTATAACCATCCCTTCATCGCTGCCTGGACATCCACGCCCATCCCCAACCTTTCCCTCTCGGCGGGCGGCCTCCTCGCCCTCGCGGACCTCAACACCATTGCCCAGCGAACCGCCATCGCGGGAGGATCATCCTGGCTGGATGCGTTTGTGCTGGCGCCGGGCTTGCACTACCAACAGGCGGCGGATTTGCTGACGCCCGAGTATGGTTCTGGGAAGCTGGTGCTGTCGACGGCGCTGGACGGCGGAGCGAGGCGGTATGTTGTGAGTAATGTGGCCATGGTCAAGTATCTGCGGCGGCTGTGGGAGCGCGAGGGCAAGTATGGGGTTGTGACGCTGTATGTGCGCATGGAGAGGGACGGGCTGGGCGGCATCACGTTTGCGTCGTCGCTGTCTCTGCTGCTGGGGTACGATGATTCCGGGCGGCGCGACGGCGATAATCGACGCAGCCAGAGGAGGGAGCAGCGGAGCCTGAGGAGGCTGCGGGAGATTGATCGCAAGAACCACGTCAAGGAGGTGCTCGAGATGGACTGGCTGAGCCATGCGCTGTATCTGCTCAGCCCGCTCCTCACGGTGGCGGCCATTGTCTTCATGGTGCTGCTGCAGGACTGGTGGGGGCTGGGCTTCATCATCTCGCTCATGCTGTCTCGACTCGCCAACATCTGGGCCATCAAAGAGCGTTCTCGACCTGCTGCCACGCCGCCGCCGCCTCCTCCCAAGGACGACGTCCCCGTGTCATCGCCTCCTTCGCCCTCGCCCTCTCAGGACGCAACGCCGACGCTGGTGTCGGCTGCAAAGCCGTCTATGGAGCTGCCTATATCGCTCAAGAGAGAGGACTCGGAGATGACGCAGTACACCATCGACTGGGGCGACAACCGACGAGTTATCCTCAAGGGGCAGGATGCCGACTTGCGGGCCGTAACGACAGAGGCCTGGCTGCGGGCAAAGACGACGCTGGAGGGCTACCTGGAGGCAATGTCCAAGCTCATCGTCTACATGGTCGCCTCCCTGAGCGGTAACCTATCCCAAGCCGGCGCTGTAGTTCTCATGGCCCTGCTGCTCGTCAGCGCGGGCCTCCTTGGCCTGAGCAACGCGCACGCAACTAGTCTGCAGATGCACGGCCGGCGAGTCGGGAGGTTAAAAGTGGAAAAAGTCCAGATTGCGCCCTTGGACCCGAGGCTGGCGGTGGACGGCCAGGTAGACGCGACGCCGGATGGAGGTGGAATCCCGGTTCACATTGTACCAGTAGTCAGCAACTGAAAAGGGCGTACTTTGTATTATTGGATTAGATAGGTATACAAGAGAGAAATCATCATTTCCTTCTCTTCTGCAACGCATGTCTGTCTCTTTCTTATAAACAACTTTGTACCGGAATACTCTATCGTAACGAAATAAAGACTGAGAAAGAGTGATGGCAGCTGGGATCCCGACGAATCACCACGAATGCCCCCACGGCTTGCTCTTCCCGTCTAAAAGCTACCTCATATACCAATATCATGGAGAACAAAACCAAAAGACCCAATGAACAGAAACGCCATCGTATACAAGTACATCTCTCCGTATGCAAAAGCCACAATATCCAATGCTGAGCCGCCAAGACGACCTACGCGTTGGCAGGCGGGTCTTCCTTTATCTCCTCGGTAGGGGAGGGTTCTGATTTCACTAGAGGCGTCGCTTCTGCCACAGGCTGCTCCTCTGGAGCAGGCTCAGGCTCAGGCTCGGCCTCTGGTTCTGGCTCTGGCTCTAGCTCTAGCTCTGGCTCAGGCTCTGGCTCAACCTTTAGCTCCGGCTCCAGCTCCGGCTCCGGCTCCGGCTCTGCTTCTGGTTTTGATTCTGCCTCTGGCTGTGGTTCTGACTGTGGTTCTAGCTGTGGCTCTGGCTGTGGCTCTGGCTGTGGCTCTGGCTGTGGTTCCGGCTCTGGCTCTGGCTGTGGTTCCGGCTGTGGCTCTGACTGCTCCGGTTCAGCAATAGGCTCCGCAGCTTCTTCAGCGACAGGCGGCGTTGGTTCTGCTTCTACCTCGGGAGCTTCAGATAATGTTGGTTCGACAGGACTCTCAGGCTTAGTCTCGGTAGCGGGTGCAGCATCGACCCTAACAACCTGCTCCAACAGCTGTGATGCGGCTGCCTGGCGATCCAGCTCTCCCATCAGACCTCCGAGTAGATCCGCCGGCTCAGTTTTACTGGCGACTTCGGCATCGCCGCTAGCACCAGAAGCAGAAAATTCCGGGTCGGCAGATGCTGCCTCTGTGTTGGCAGGGGCAGCTTCCTCCTTTACATCATCTACTGATGCAATTCCAACTTCTGAAGGGGCCCCTGATCCAGGCATGGGCGCCGTTACCGAGACCGAATCTTCTGGTTTAATAGTATCCTCAGTCATTGTGGACAGCTGATGAACTAATACCGGCTTTTGCATATCGTCCTCTGGCTGATTGGTCGCTTGCTCCTTGGATATTTCGTCAGAAACTCGAGAGTTTTCATCTTCGGCTTTTGGGCTTGAAATATTGCCCACTTGGTCGGGAGGAGGCAGCAGGGTTTCTTCAGCTTGCGGTATGTCTCGCTCAATCGCCGCTTGAGGGGCCTCTCCGACAATAGTTGAAGGTGGCTCAGCGACAGTTGAATCCGCGGCGGCATCAGTAAGAGTATCCGGAACCGACTGAGTGATTTCCATCGCCGTATCAGCGACGACAGATGGCTCGGATGGCGAAGGTACAATAACAGGGTTTCTGGGCGGTGGGCTCTCTTCCTGTTTGGCTGGCACAGAAGCCGGGCTTTCTGATGGAAGTTCGAGCGCGGGCAGACTTGATGGATTGGGAGGTGAGGGCTCTCTCGGCGTCGGCTCCTTTGGCGCCGGTTGCTCATCCTTCATTTCGATGTCAGAGTGATCGATTATGTGAGACGCATCAACCATCTCCTCATCATGATCCTTGGTAGCGTCCAGGATGGATTCATCCTGCAGATCAATGTCAACTGTCTCGTCGCCCTCACCCTCACCCTCGCCCTCGCCCTCGCCCTCGCCTTCGCCTTCATCTCCTTCTTCACCATCATCGCCCTCGTCGCCCTCTTCCTCTTCCTCTTCATCCTCCTCACCATCAACATCGCCCATCTCGCTGTCTGGATTCTGGTTTTCGCCCTCGTTAGGTATAGATGACTGCTTGCATATAGTTAGTTTCATTCTTGTGTTCCAATCTTGGGTTTGCCAAGATACTTACGACTCCATCCTTGCCCTCGGGCTTGATTGCTGCTGCGACCCCAGATGCTGCGGGCGCAACTCCAGCAATTTGCTGCTGCGCAGATAGCGACTGCTTCGACTTCTTCTTGCCTCTTCCAGGACCTGCCTTTGCCTTTCTCTTGGGCGGCGGCGGTCTTCTTCTGACTGCTGAAGGCGGCGCAACTGGGAAAGCATCTGGCTGCGCCGCGGTGATGGCCTCAACTCTGGTCGCTATGACTTCGCCATCCACGCGCTGGCCTTCCGATAGTGTGACTTCTTCCGTGTACGGATTGCCAGCGGCGTCCATTCGCCTAACCGTGGCCCTAGTCACTGTAGGTCCCTGGACCTTTTCCTCTACCGTCCGGCTGGCCACTGTAACGGTATTCTTCCTCCGTTTTGCAAGGTGCGAGATACCCGGCGCCTCGACATTTTTGGGAAGCTGCTTCCAGATCCTAATCTGATAACCCTGTGAGCTTGTGTCCTCCTCTTTCTTCTCTGGTTTGTCTTGGATGGTTGGCTCGCCATCCGCTTCCTCGTCCTCTGTCGGATGTGGTCGTTTGTAGAGACGGCCGGAACGCGCAGCGCGGAGCAGCTCTTGTGTGTGCGGAGGCAGCAGGGTCGCATCTTTGGGCATGCCATGGAGGAGCTCGATGGCCCAGATGTCATTTTGCTGCTGCTGCTCTTGCTGTACCGGGGGCGCGACGTTGACCCATTCGTGTCGCCATTGTCGGACGGGTAGACCTGTGTTCATCAGCTGCCGTCGCGTGATATTTCAATGCGCAATATCGCCAAACCTTCAAAATCGTCGTGCTCAACGTAGCCGCTGCGATTAGCGCGTCTTGTCTGGAGAAAACAGTCAGTCAGTAACACAACGAGGCATCAAAACACGCTGACTACGTACTCCTGGAGCCATTGCGCCTACACGAATTGATGCAGGAGAGGCCGTCGCCCGTTACAGAACGGCGTGGAAATCAGCGCTGTGGTAGGCTCTTAATAAATGCCGAATGAGCTGCGCTGGGCCCTGTGCACTTCAATGGCTGGGGGTCGATGTTGGATGGCGTAACGATGCGAATCGACTGATGCTTAAATCATGATCCAAATGTTGACTGGCGAAAACGATGCAGACTGTGGCGCATCAGCCAATTAGAGAATCTACGATTTGATGACGTAAGCACGTGCATGCGCGGAGCGTAACTGATGCAGATTTGCGCAGTACATGAGAGGTACTTTGTACATGCTATCCACGATTGCGGCTCTTTTAGAACGCTACCTTGCGTTTAATTATCTGATATGTGGCAGTCATGAGTAATCGATTTGCCCATGGAAGCGCAGCAGAATCAACAAACCAATCTTTTGAAGATGATGCGTTCATTTGATATTGCGGGCTTATACAGCCGTTATGTACAGTACCTAGCGAGTCATCAATCAAAGAGGTAGTGGTGGGTCCAGCTGCACGATGCAATTCCAGCGCGATTCGATCTCTTCAGATCTCCTCAGTTGACGTCCACCATAAAAATTGAGACAAAGCCAAAGCCGCTTCTTACGAGGCTCCGCCCAGATGCCAGCAAGTTATCGCAATCGGTGTTGAGATTGTGTAGTAGTCTAATATTTTCCATAACGATCCCGCAATACTCCCAAGCCGAGCCGGAAAAGCCGTCTCTCGATGCTCCTTGTGGTATATGTATCATGTACAAGCCCCCATTGCCATCCTACTGTACAGCCATCACTCCGTCCATGTTTATTATTGTCGTTAATTCGCGCTTCCTTTTATACTCTGTCGTAACTGCATTCGTATCTGTTAGCGACATCAACCATCCATCTGTAGTCAAGGGATAATATAGACTCACCCTTATTCCTTTTGCCTTACTATCTCCCCCGATCGGCCCGTTTCCTTGCCCTAAATCATTTGAATTAGCTGTTGAAATCGGACAAGAATAAAATGCACCCAAACGTACCGATTGTCCTCCCTCAATTACTAATCGATCCAGCTTGTAGAACTGCCCAATGACTGTCTGTCGCTGTTATGCGCCGTCAGCATCTTTGCGTGTAGGAGGAAATTCGCAGAACGGCAGTCTCGTAGCATACCTTCATCGCCTGAAGCTCTTTCAACCCTTTCTGGATCAGCTCCTGAATCTTGCGCGGATCTTCTACCGCCTTGTTTTCTCGGAAAGCATCTCGAGTCCGTCGCTTCGCATATTCGCGGAAATTGTAGGAGCTAAATTCTTTGCTCTGTCGCAATAACTGTCGATACTAGAGTGGTCCGAGATGTTAGCCCGAGCATATCGCAAAGTCCAAGACTTTTTGCAAAGCTAGAAACCCCCCAATATTGCTAATTTTCACGGATTCCCCCACCATAGCAATACGCAATAGTGACGGAGCAACAGGTTTTGTCTCGCTTTTCGCATCGGAGCAGAACAACTTACCAGTGATCGCGCCTGCTGTGGTAAATCACCCCGTAAGGTGCCGACTAAAGACATTGTGTGGGTGATTTGGCGATGTGTTTGTTGCCGCTTGAAGGTATGGGCGTTCAATTCCCATATAGTACCAAACATTGATAATAATGACGGCGGCCGGGAATCATTACGCTTCGGTGTTAGTCGGCCCGGAGAAATCCCTGCTCCGAAAAAGTGCTCCATCCGAGCTTTGCCCGCCAAATTCCATCCATATTCGACCAAGGCAAGTAGCCCGGGCAAACCGCGTTTTGCCTTTGGCCGAGTTGACACTGGTGTTGTCTCCGAGCAGCCGAAAGGCTCGGTATATTGAAGCTGTGGCCCTCTTATTCAGGGCTTAAATCAGGCATGTACTACGTCCTGTCCCGCTAGCCACCAGATACGCTCTATGCCTGTAATACGTCTTACGTAGACCTAAATACATGTAATCCCTACACAGCAGCTAATATGACGGAGGTTGCCACCCTGTAGCGATTAAGGGGAACAAAACTCGAGCGATTATTTCTCAATTTACACATTTGTCTAGATTCAATGGTTTCTATATTTGCAGCAGCCAAGATGGCGTGGATGTGTATTCATTTCTCATCCTAATAATATTCAAATCTGGGCTGACTTCTCACGTTATCTCGGTTTTTATGTTCAAATAGATTCCATCCATCGTTAGACTACCAAAAGCTGGTAGACTTATTTGTAATTACCTTCTCTTCAGGTATTAGATGTATTTATGCGCTTCGGCAAATGCAATTTTCCATCTAGGATCAAATTCGGGTATGATATCAACTTCCAGAGATCCAAACTAGTATATGCTAGAAGAAAAAAAAGACATGGTAGAAATATATTCGCCTCCCTTGCAAGAACATTGAATTAACCTTGCAGTATCTCTGATGACACACGTCAAATATCAGGAATGCATCGATTTAACTATTCGTCATGAACTTGATGTAGATGTAGAGGCGGCAAATGATGCTAGCGCTTGTGCAATGGTTTCGTCAGAGAAGCCATTGGTATCAAGCATTTGACTGAACCTCGTGCCTTGGATCAAATCGCCCTCTAATTGAGTTGTAAGAGTATATTGTCGTTGAGATTGGTTCGGCTTGACGACGGTGACCGGCTGGCTATGCTTCTTCTCTGACAGGATAGGAGCGAAAGCCAAGTTGGTGACCGATGCATTGAGGTTTGCTAGTTCTGTGGGATGGCTGTTGTCTACAAGATTCCACTTCAGAATCTTGCCCTTGGAATGCCCCGTGATGATGGAAGTGCCGTCATAGTTTAATGCCATGCAAGAGGCAGGCCCTGCCTCCTCATCAGCCACTCCCAAGGGAGAGTTGATTTGCATAACTATGGATGCTAGCTCAGCACTGCGGGAACCCAAAAGTGGCTTGTCGCCGAACAACTCCACGAGATAGAGGCTCCCATCTTCGGATGAGACAAACAGGGCTCGAGCGCAAGCATCTAACGAGATGCAAAGAGGAGACGTAGGGAACAGCAGCGTTCGTAGCACCTGGCCTGTCTGATAGTTCCATAGAATGCAGGTTTTGTCCTTGCTTGCAGACACACAAATATTCGTCTCGGGGTTGGAACCCGGGCCTAGGACGAGATCGGTGATGGCAGCTCGATGATTGGACAATGTCCTGTCTGGCTCATGGCCAATGTCCTGCCCGGGCTCTAGAAGGCGTGGCAGGGACCAGACATTGATGTTGGAATCATCCGAGGCGGATAGTACATGGTGGGGAGACACGGCAATGCAGCTTACAGCCTGCACATGACACGGAGGTGTTGTGACTTGCCGTCCCGTGCAAGTCTAGACATTGCTTGTCAGCAGGCATACACATACATCTCTCTGTGGGAGCTAATAGACCCCGGTATCCCGCATCCCCTCTCCGAGGAGAAACGGGTACGGGAGGGGGTGAAAGGGAAAGAAAGGGAGGCAAAGATTTAGACGCACCTCCCAAAGGATTAGCCGGCCCTCAGCTGTTCCGAGAACAAGAACATCACCGGCGAGAGCAAGACAACGTATCCTCTCTTGGAAAGGGACAAGAGCTTCCTGGTTACCCCGAGCTCGAGAATAGACATGAACATGTGCCTTCTGATCTTGGGCAGCGTATACATGGCTGTCACTCAGAGCCAGGCAGTGAACCGGTGCCGAGCTTTTCTTCAAGGATGACTTGACAGCCCAAGTGGGTGTGAGAGTATGTGCATAGATGCCAACATCCTTTGATATTGCTGTGTTGGCAGCTATCGGTGGCCCGCACACCGAGGAAAAGAGCTCGTCTGATAACATGGCGGCTATAGTATGTTTGAAATTGATTAGACGCTCAGCAGTGGCGTTTTGTTCCGTTGTGCCAACTACCAGACGCAGTGTGATATCAATGCCCACGCCTGGGCCGAGAACAGAGTCGCCAGCCGAGACAACAGCCCAGGGTTCGCCAAGGAGATGCTAATGCCAATGGTTTGATCACTAGTAGTGTAAGCACAGATGAATATGAATTGCGCTTAGCAGCTCTCCGTCTGGTTCTGTAGGCGTCGTGTGAGTTCTCACAATTGGATGTATAAAGCATGAAAAAAAAAACTAGCCACTGGAAGGGAAAAAAAGAAATTTGACGTCTGGGTGGAACACACACACAGCGACCCGCTATCTGGGGAGCCTAACTCCAGCATGCATGCGCCACCAATATTGGCTGTAGCCACAGCAGAGCCGTGCTGCTCAGGCCCATTCAGCGTCCGCCTACCGCTGCCGGGCCTTCTGAAGCTGCCCGCTAGCGCCTTCCTTAGTGGCCGCTAGCTGGCAACACCCGATCTATGCAGGCGACTTATCTGATTATCCAGCTTATCCTGGCTTCTCCCTTGCTTTTGTGTGTCTCTGCCCTCAACCTCATCTCCGCCAATTCTGTCACCCGCCGCTGTGATTGTCAGATTCAATGTCTCGCCGTGCCGTCCAGATGGATGGATGAATATGCAGCCCCTGCATATCTCCGACTCAGGCTGCTTTCGACCTGCCTGCGGCCGTAGGTTGCCAACTCACCAGCTACGTCCCTTGCGTCGAAAACCTTGGTTCTGAATGGGCCTCGCCGCCCTTCGCCGCCCATGATGCCCTTCTCTGCCGCGATATCTAATCTAACTGCAGGTTGATCTGTGGGGTCTCCGGACATGATATGTTTAACCTCCCTCCGCTCAGCTCATTGTCCAAAGCAAAGCCATGTGGTGGTGGATGCCTCAAGCCCCCCCCACAGCACCGCAACTACGCGATGATAGGATGGCCAAGGCGATGGTTTGCATATGATCATATGCGACCATTACGGATGATGGCCCATGGCAAAGGCCGACGGGCCAATTGGCATCCATTGCCTCCGTTGATATCAACCGTCGTTGAGGGGGACACACGGGATATGATGCGGACCCTGTCGCCCTCGAGCCTGGACTCGTGGCTCTAATTACTTTCTTTCTTTCCTTTTTTTCTTATTGCAGCCAACAGCAAGTGCAGGGGCAACGGCCTCAGCCCCTCAGATGGCGCGGAATTATCCCCCGGTGCTACCGCCCCCTGGCAAGAAACTAGTATCAGAAAGCCGTGCTTTGGCTCTGACTGCGAAGTGCCTTTGCACACTGACCTGATGGTCGTGCACGAAGCAACTAAAAGGACAAAGACGAGGCGCTAGTCAATGCCTCGTGCTTCGAGGGCTCCGCAGGTCACGCCATTCTCTGACAGCGAGAAAGAATGAATGAAGGAATGAATGAAAGAAAAAAAAAGAAAAGAAAAAAAAGCCACTCGCAGGGACTGCTACTGGTCGAGTGACAGTCTATTCCCTCTCATTTCTGGGATTAATTCCCTAGCCGCCAAGTTGCAGTCACACGAGACAGTCTTGCTCTAGCTCTCCCAGGATAGCAACATGCTGGCTTCCGGGAAATGACTGTCGCGCTTTGCACGGATCCTTACTGAGCCGGAATCAGTCTGATTTGCGATCGCCATCTTGGTACGACATAATATGCATCATTTGTACAGATCGAGAAAGGCGGGCTTCATTTGCCCACGGCATTGGCAGGCCAGGAATCCTCCGGTTATAATCAAAAGAGACGACTAGCTGCAGGCGCTCGCACAGCATCCCTTGCAGAAAGCCACAACAGGTATAAAAAAAAATTAGAGTAAGAGACGACATGGGCCAGCTAGGAGGACTCTTTTTGTTCCCCAACATCAGTGACCCTCTTACAGCAGCCTTTGTTTCATGTCACTTACAGAAAACGATTAGACATTCGAGCCAGATGACATAGGCAGGATGCTATTTGTATGATGTGTTTCGTGTGTTTCGCACTGGAACGAACAAGCGCTCGACCTTTTGACGATCCATGAGCAGGTGGTGGCCTAAGCTCTTCACCCTGAGAGGTTGGATCTTGGCGGCGTGTGGTTTTGCTTTTTGCTGCCAACACACCGTTCGCCCCTCCCTCTTCGCGATCAATAAATCACTGGCTAACAATGCCCTACACTAAACGAGAGCTGCATCTTTCTTCTGGTCCGCGCCAACCCCTGGACATGGTCTTTGCTTGTTTTGGCTGTGCCACTGACCAGGATGTAGCGACCCTTCTCAAAGTCTCCATGCTTGGTCCATCCTAACCTGGCTCCTTACAGCACCATTGCTATTCTGGCCGGGATCCAGGATATCTCGTTCTCATATGGATGCATGTGCCAGATCGGGTCCCCAGCCGACGCTCATTGTACCAGGTTTCAGCTGCTCATTATGTCGTCTCTTCCAAACAATTTAACAGAACGCACCCATCTCTAGCCGTCATTCTCCTCAAACCATCATATTACCCTTTTTTTCACCTCTTAATACCTTCTCGCACGTAAACATAACAGCCACATTACCAACATTTCATCCCTTGTGTTTGACTCTGTTCGTGTCTTGCTTTCTTCTACCAGTCACCCGTACAACAGACCAAGCCTAATACTGCCGTTCCTCGCTCTTGGCTGCCAGTGGCCTCAACATTCTGATAGATATAGCCCAGTCGATCCCTCCATGGTATACATTTGAGATAGCCAGGCAAGGTTGTGTCAGGAGTAGCCTAGATGTCGGGGGCTTGTTTACAAATCGCGACCTCACCAACTGGTTTTCTAGAACGACCTGCCAACGCTTCAGAGGGCGCACCGACCAAGAAGACAGTGGCCAGAGCCACGAGGAGATCGGTGTCAAGTATGAAAGGCTTGCTGCCGCTCACGCTATCATCGTCATCTTCCTGCTCGAGCCTCATAAGCCAACTTCCCGAGGAAGGTCTTGAGCAGCGAATAGATGACAATCTACCCGAAGTATTAGCCCGGGACTTGGAGCTATCCAAGCTCGTTTTTGAATCCAGAAGCATGACAGCTGGACCCCCTATCTCTTCCTCGCCTTTGCCATTTGACGACTATATGGACAAGCCAAGAGCCACCATGAGTTCCCATCGAACCTCCTACCTATCACCATACCAATCAGCTTATATGCGCGTCCAGACCCTTGGAGCAATCCAAGAGCGAAATTCTATGGTTTCGTTTCTTGATCAGCAGGAGGATGCTGGATCTGGCGATGTGGCGTCTGATTCGTGCTCCGCAACCGAAACGGATGCATCATCTGTATATGATGCAGCGCCACCTTCTTTTCTGATACGGCACCAGTCCATAGATACGAATATTACTTCGCTAGACTCGACAAAAGGGAGGCCGTGTTCCTCAAAAAAATCGCCAATATCACTGTCTGGGAGCTCTCGCTGCGAAAGCAGTTGGATCGAAACCGACTCAGATGTTGAGGACGAGCAGGAGGATGTTGGCGTTTATAGCACTGCGCTCCATCTCTCACCGAGACCGCCAACGCCTCCTGAGTTTGAATCCAGTATTGATACCAGATATCCAAGCGGGAACGTGCATAAATTTCTGCATCGAAAATCACACTCGGTCACAGGGGCCGCCGTTCTCGCGTCACCGTCAGCGCAACACTTGATCAACTCGACACCACAATCATGGCGACCAAATTCAACACAGTACCCTAGGCATTCTCAGATACAGTACCCCGACAGCCCAGAAAGCATGTACCTACCCGTATCACAGTGTACTTCTCCTCCCCCGCTGCACTTGCAAGGCCTACACCATTCGCCCGAGAGTGGCCTCTCTCGGCGTCTAAGTAATAGGTCGATTCAGAGACCAGTGAATGGTCATGCCCCCGAGGCTGCGTTAATGAATGACGGGTGTGCCAGGTTGGAGTACAATCAGTTTGTGTCTTCCATTGACTCAAAGTATGCACAAAGGCTCGATAGTGTTTACATCCGCCCCTCACCCCCTCCATCGCCTCTCCCTAGTGTGCAAATGTGGCTCGACGGGAGTGCACAGCTGATTTCGCTGCCATTTCACAGCGATGAGCTGGCCCGAGTTGTTCCTCTACCGCCTGATGTCATGGAGACACTGAGAGTTACCACGACATGCTTCCCCGAGACAATGCTACTCACTTCCAGTCTGACCATTGAGACGATTCGAGCGTACTCAAGAAAGGCCAGGAATCCGGTATCAGACGTTACTCCTCTGCCAAGCCCACAATGCTCAACCCCTTTGTCGAAACCGTCATTGTGGAGAAGAGTAGTCAAGCGGGGATCACAGTCTGGCCACAAGACGCGGGATCTGCACACGCCCACTGCAAACCTGCTGCAATCGCCCAGCTCAAGCTCTTTGGAGTCCCCGAAGCCGTGGATGTCAATTAAGAATGTATTTGGAAACTCCTCTGATTACATATGCGATGCGATTTACTCGCACATTGTTGCATACAATTACATTTCTGCTCTTGTTGCGCGGTATCCTACAGCACTAAGCCACGGGCGAGCGTGCTCGCCTGTGGCATCTCAGCATGAAGATATTCCCAAGAAGGCAGCTTCACTCTTGGGTCTCAATGATGGGACCAACCTGACATCCGCATCATCTATCCGCTCTTCGAAGAGGTTCAGCTCATCACATTGGGGCAAAGAAGATTACATGACAACAAGTTCATTAGCTACCTCTGCAAATCAGGATACAGCACTTAGAAATATTCAGACTGAGCTGCTGCGGTGCATACGGCGACTGATTGCAACCGCAAGGCTCATGGCTGAAAGTGAAACGACTGAAGAAAAAATGGTGGAAATAGAAATGGAAGATGCAGATGTACTACTCATGCGCAGTCTGTGCGAAATTGTTAGGATAAACGAAGAGACGATTTATCTATAACGTGATAAGACCAGTTTGGGGATCTCTTGCCAATAGTTGATGTTGCTTGGGGTTGTTGGTGCTCTGGAGTATGGCAAGATGAACAGCATGAAGAATAAATGATAACTATCTTGATGGGGATATATTTCAAGGATCATGATGGATGGAATCAAGACATTTAAACTCTACAACATATAGCCTAATCAAAAGTGTTTTTGCTTGGAACAAACAATTGTGCATATGTGATGATGGATGATGACCATAATATCAGCTCTTGCCAGTATCAAAGGGGAGGCATCGTTCAATCCTTATGTACTAAAAACATCTAAGAGCGTATGTATAGTCCCATCGGGCAAATCTCAATTTTGCAGCATTGAGACTCGCTTCTAGTCGTCATATCTCCAATGGCCCCTTTCCATCACCAAACAACTCCTCATACCACGGTACGCTTCCTTTTTGGCACACGCCGTCCCAGTCTATGGGCACAAGCGTCGCCGGCTGCCCGTCTTTCGCTCGTTCAAACACTGTCACTTTCTTGTTATTTAGCTGTAGGCTGGGTGGCCGATACACTAGGTCAGTCTTTCCATCCTGATGAGATGGCATTTTTAGGAGTACTCGTGTAATGTTGTTGCCATCATGCGGCGGTTGTAAGCGCACAGACACCAGCTCTCGCAATTGAGGATAGAACCACGTCAATTTCCACCAGTTTTGTATACGCCATGATTTAAGGCCATCAATGTACGCGTTGTGATGGATTCCCACGGGGGTAACGCCAAAGAAAAAGTCGGTATAAAGAGGAACGTCTCCCCATGCGATGTTCGACAGAGGGCCACTCTCAGCGTTTGCTTCTTCGCTTCCGCCATTAAGTTCCTTGGGAACGCCGCTTACACGGGAGCCGTTGGGTACACCGGCTCCAAGTGACTGCTCCCGCAAGGCATTTTCGTCGTTGAGTTTAACGAAGTAGCCATCTTCTTCAGCAGAGCAAGTCGCTGGGATAGTAGTGAAGTTGTAATCGAGTCCGATACCAAACTCAAACTGCTCGCCAACGAGGGCCTTTGCAGCTATGGTGCGGACTTCTGGGCTCAGAGTCGACAGGTCGTATTTTGACATGGCCCCGTCCCATGTGCTGCCCAGCTCTTTCATCCACTCACGCCACATCTCTTGATCGCCAATGACTTCTCCGAGAAGTGCTTGATCGCTCCAGAGCTGTCGTCCACTGCGCGCTACGGTTTCGATTTTGCGTTTGCAGCGTCCAAGGACTTGCCGCAGAGCGCCCATGGTGCCCATAATCATGCCGCTGTTGACGCAACGGGGTCGAATCTTCTTGTACTTGCGTGCTGAGTCGAACAAGAGTGGCAGAACTTGATCAGTGTCTTCTCCATACAAGTCCTTTGGCATGGGTGACTGTGGCCAGTGAGCGTAATGAGGATCTGAGCCGGATTCACTATCAGGATGGCAGTCCTTGGCACTTGTGACTATGATTGATTGCTTCGGAGGAGAGATGGGGAAGTCGGAAGATGGGTCTCTCTGTGCGGCTCTCCATTGTTTCAGTACTCTCTCATTGGCCTCGTTGTTGAGTTGATGATATCGCTTAATGAGCACTGATGGGGGTAATTGGAACCATATGTCATAGGCATCGACAAGCACGGCTAGATCATTTTCGTCTGCACCTCCGTCCAGGTTGTCCTTCCCTAGCATTTCCTCGATAATCGCAAGCAAGCTCTCAAGTTTTGCGATATGGCTTCCCGCAAAGTGCCATTCAGGGCGATTAAACTCTCCCTTCCAGTTCAACAAAGTTGGCAGAGGATAGCCCAGAGCAACTGCGGACATGATGCTTTTGCATAGATTGATGTGAGGAGAATCAGCAGGCATGAAGACTCGTAGCCGCCGCTCACCACCTGGATCTCGAGCAACTACTGTGCCGAATGCTTCAATGACTTCTCGGCCAAGTGCACCAGAAGTTGGTACTCTATCTACAGGAAAGACCCCATATCGTAGCTGCGAAGATGCAGACTGTCCATTGATTAGCTTGGATTTAGAGATCTGAGAGCAAAGAGAGGAGATTTGAATTACCAGAGCTGAGAAGAACAGGCTGATAGTAAGAATTACAAGGAATAACACCTGCCAGACTGCGCCCCGGCACGTTAACTGCGAACATTGTTGCAACGCGGTAACTTTGGTGAACACAGGTTGATGTTCATGATTTGGTAGGACACGATAATCTCTTTTGGATGATGATCGATTGAACAAGCTGGCAAAGATTTGAGGTGACGCGCGTCGCATCTTTCCTTTACGCTGGAGCTATGATGGGGGGTTTAGTTACGATAAAGTGCGAGGCATATGACGACACTTGGACGATTCTCAAGTCTCAAAAAGAAAATCACCACGACCAACGACGCATGCACAATTTCATCTCTTGGCAATAGTAATACAACATGCAAAGCAGTAAAAAGATCAAACGGTTGATTTTTCTTTCTCCTTTGCAGCTCTTTTGGAAGATCCGGATAGCATTTGCCGCCGATCACAAGTTTCGAGACTTCTCATACGTAGCCAACGTGGGTCTTGCGCATCTGCGCTCCAGTAAACCGCCAAACCTATGCTGAATCAAGGAGCGATTGACATCTCCATTAAGGGGATGAGAGGAAATGCGAAAAAAAGGACTACGCGTCAACATGGCCTCTCCGTTAATCTGAAAAGTGATTTATTATCTCACCGGTCTGGAGACTCGATTTTCTTGGTTATTCTTTCATCTCTCGTTTCCACAGTTTTGAGTCAGGCGGGTCCAAGGATACAATTGGCACCATACCACGTGGGCGAGACAGAACTTTTTAGAGGCCGATACTCAAACTATCAACGTCACATCCTCTTTCTGGTACTTGATTGTGTTTTTTTCTGAGTGAGTGTGGACTTGTGTGTACCTTATACCACTAAGTAAGTGATTTTGTGTCAGTAAAGACTGGTGACCTGGGTGATCAAGGCGAGGCTGCTTATAACAAAGAAGATTGTTGTTTCCAACCACTTTTACCAACTGATGCTGATGAAAGTACGGCTTAGGGTTAGCCCATACAATCTCAATATTTTGATGATTTGCTTTGGATATATCATCTATAAGTGGTACCTAAGAGGAAAAGAGGATTGGCCAAAACTTAGACAGCAATGAGGCTATTTTAATTAGTTGAAGCTCTAACTTCGAACTGGCTTACACAACTCACTCCCGTGTCACCTCTCCATTATGCCGACAGAAAAGCCTCCCTCCTCTGGGCCTAGATCTCTCCTTGCTGCCGGACGGGACTTGCGGACATTTACTGCATTTGGAATCGTTAGTGAGTGTTATCAATCCAGGCATCCTTTCGCTGAACCATCACCAATGAAGTTAACGGCTATACTCCAACAGGCTTTGCGAATGCTCTTCTCCCCTATATCATCTTCTCTGGCCTTTACCTCATAATACCATTCCCACAGCCGGTTGTCTTACTCATAGAGCTCCTTCCGGCCCTCGCTGTCAAACTTCTCTTTCCACATATCTTGCACTACATACGATGCTGGGTTTGGCCAATTCTTCTCATGGGCTGCTGGACATTGGCGGCATTTGCTACCGATGCGGCGCCTCCAAATGTCACAACGCCCATTCGCACCCTTATCGCTCTACTTGCGTCAGCGAGCACCGCAACCGCCGAAGTTTTCTTCTTGAGCCGGTTACCACACTATGGCAAGACAGCCTTGGCCGGATGGGGAACTGGCACAGCAGCTGCCGGTACACTATGTGCGATATTGCCAACGGTTCTGACGAGTTACATGGGTCTTGTGTTGCGTCACGCTACGGGTTA
This sequence comes from Trichoderma brevicompactum, assembly GCA_003012085.1. Lineage (NCBI taxonomy): Eukaryota > Fungi > Ascomycota > Sordariomycetes > Hypocreales > Hypocreaceae > Trichoderma > Trichoderma brevicompactum. Next base: position 5,113 of record PXNZ01000340.1, on the reverse strand, counting down.
TGTTTATTACCTATTGTTAGCTACAGCAGCTGCCTATTTCCTAGTCTTGCCTCCTCTTACATGTTATAGACAAGACGACTTAGCAGCTGATGATGAGCTCTCATCCAAGGTTGAAAGCCAAAACCTCGCTCTTCTCCCTGCAGAATCTCCCTCAGTTATAAGCTATTGGGGGCGCTTCCACCATAATTTGCATCTTACAAGCCGCAAGCTCCTCCGTCTGTGTATCTACCCTCTTCTCCTTGTCACTGCTGCACAGGTTCTTGCCTCTTCGGGCAGATCTCGTGCCAGCGCCATGCTACCTATTTTCCAACGATATTCAGAATTTTCTGCCGCCTACGGCATAGTATTCCAGCTTGGCAATCTCATAGCTCGTTCGACAGCTCTGTTATTTCGCGCCAAAAGGCCAAGGCTCATCTTCGCCTTGTTGGTCTTTTTCTCCATAGTTGCTATACTTGACACCGCCTTTATTCTCATTTCAAACGCATATTTCGTGTTTGGCATTATATTTGTCATAGGTTGGACAAGCGGCATGATGTTTATGAACATATTCAGCGCGGCAATGGAATACCTGAGCAGGAATCCTCATACTGATGCAGAGTTTGCCCTCGGCAGCATTGGAGTTGGAGAGACAGCGGGAATTCTGATTGGATCTCTTGCTGGTGTCACATTTGAATCACAACTTTGTGGGCTGGCCAATAGAAGTGGACGATGGTGTTCAACTATAACATAATGGTTCATAGCATATGTTCGTAATAAAGTTAGTTTCTCTAACGTCCAAAGGCTGTTTTAAGACGGAATTTCAGATGACGTCTGCAAAAAAGCAAGGCTCATACAACAAAGCTTTCTTGTGAAGTATTTCATCAAAGTATAATGATAATTAATTAATCCTTGATGTGATATACAGTAATATTTTTACCTCCTCCTCCGCCCAGAAATACAAACTCCTATTAAGAAAGTATTATATAAGCTCGGATGCGAGTGAATGAGATTTGTATTCGTATCATGGATAAGAAGCACTCATATTCGCCTATAGGGCTTTATGGAGCTTCAGAAATTATCATATACTCACGTTTGGTGATAACACTCGATGCGTTCAGAGTCAAACTGAAATTGATTGCAGTCAACCATTGAACCCCTACATCATGATTTCACCAACCACCTAATCCAACGCCTATTGAATAATATCGGTAAACAAAATTTTCAACATTGATATGCATATCATATGTATGGATTATATCTATAACCCCTCTCCATCTCGAATATCTTAATGGAGCTTGGTACATTAACGCTTCTATAATAGGAATACTAGGATGCACAATATTTAGAACCTTTAGGGGATGCCATTCGGGAGGGAAGGATAGCTTGCGAGAGCTTCACATTGCAAACCTCAATTGGCTGCAATAGACAGTAATAGAAAGTTGCCATGTTTTGTAATCATTTCATTGCATCGATTTGTCAGCTGTGGCGAATGTGCGGCATATAAGGTACTAGAAAAAAGGAAGCCTCATGCTCTCTTACCGTCACATTTATACAACATTCAATGACTCGTTGCATGTAAGGAGCCCCTGTACCGCGCAGAGAGATATCAAAGTTTGTTAGGATAAACAAAATCATCCAGGCATATGAACCTCGGGTTACAATTATGGGTTCATATATGTGTATATGCAATGTAACCAAACACATGGTTTGCAATATTAATCCTGTTTAGAAGCAATCACAGATCTCAACTTCCCGAATCCTCTTACTGACAGGTTCTATTATCTTCCAAATTAATGATTACATATGTTTTTAATCGTTAATTAATTAGTTCGAATCAATTCAAATACATATCTACTCCGGACTTGAATTTTGATGGATAAGTACTTGTACTTGTATTGTATCAATCTTTGCTATGAAAAACTTCATCAAATACGAGAAAATTAGCATGGATACAGTTTCTATGCCTCCCTTAGATTTTTCTTCAAAATAAATAACCTTTTCTCTTCAACCGTAACCCGCCCAGCCTCTTCTGCATTCCCATATTAAGCCACCCCCTTTCTTCCAACTATCCTACAAACCAACTAGAGCCCAATTGCCGACACTACTAGGTAGTAGCAGTTATTTCCGTTTCCGAACTCCACATTCATCAATTAACCTCGGATTACACGTACTTGGATCCTGATCCTATGGACTAGCTGCATGTTACCGAACTGGAACTCAACTGCCGAATCCTCACTCCTAGGTATTAGTATGCATCACCGCTTCCAAACTCCACATTCATCAAGAGCCTCATGGTACACGTATTCGAACCCTAATCGCAAAGGCCAGCTGCATGTCAGCGAATCCACTTCCCAGTTTCTTGAAACCGGTACCGGGGATCCTCCTTTCAGTTTCCACACTCAATAGCTAACAAGAAGGTGTCACTCACCTCCTTGCCTCCTTATCTCGTACTGTCCCACAATCTTAAAATTTCAGTGGCTTGTACCATAACCATGAACCTTGCCAATGCGACGTGGCGTCCCAGAATAGACAGAGATCCGACTAGCATCCCCAGATATTGCCATTTTGGATGGTGGTTATTACCTTGCGGCCGCGTATGCACACTCCCGGATCCTTCAGGTCCGCAGGAGGAGGACGTAGGACATAGAATACGGAGTACAAATGTTAGAATTCAAACAGCTTTCTTCACCGACTCATGGATATTGTTCTGTCCCCGAAATAATTCTTATCTTACATCCAACTTTGATGAAACCCTCTGCAGTTTTGATTACCAAGCCTCTTATAATTACTAAGTTTACAAGTTCTAGGACTGTTATAATATCCTTTCTGGAGACTTTTGCCCGATCAGAAGCTGATTTCAGCCGATAAGTCCCGACATCTCCCGACATCTCCGTATCATTTTTGCTTCCATGGCAACAAAGGATGGGTAGTATTGTGGCTCTCAAATTCGGTACACAGATACTAGTATTTCCTTGCACATTTACTTTGAAAATGAGTCTCAATACGGCCAAAAGAAAGCTCTGTAGTTCGAAAACCTCATATCGTATAGTATAAGCTGGCCGGAGACCTCGGATGCAGAGCTGAGACTGTATGAAATTGGAAATGATCTGCCTTGGCATTGTATTAATTTGACTAATGAGCCGGTTTAATTCATTTCCCTTTCTTTCTTTTTCATTTCATAGTTACATAATGTATTCGCGGTGACAAGCTTCATTGATGAGAAATTCTGATTATAGTTGTAACGCATGTTATATTCCACTGACACGGCATCGGCACCGCGGCTATGCATAAACCGCACTATCCACAACCCTCTCTCCACAAGGCTAGGCAATTCAAGGAAGGACAGCAAAGTATGATACTTCAGAAGCCTGCTCTTCAGGGTACGAATATGCTATTACATGATTCGCGTGCTCGCGAGACCAGCAATCCCAATCTCACACACACACACAAAAAAAAGAACCACACTGGGGTGGCAACTCAGCATCGCACTGGCCACCATAAGCGTTGCAGCTGTCATTCCCATCGCGACCCGGGGCTTTGGGGCCCCAATGTATCGGCTTGCTTTTGGGTCTTACAGGGTGTCGACTGCTGTCGATGCGTGAGGTGGCCACGATGAGATCATCTGCTCGTCTGCACTCGTTATACCCGGCAAGTGGTTCAAAGGCCGCTGATTGAGCAAGCAAGGGCATAGCACGGCCTCAGCCAGATGCTGCATCTAATTTTCTTGGCTCAAGGACTGGCTTGCCAGTATTCGACTATTCCTTAGTTATCAAGATATGCGCACTAGCATATATTCGGCTATTGAAGCTGGCTCTTTTGTTCACGCCAAGAAGACCAGGCATCTTCCACCAAGGTTCACCCCTCTCACTATTCCTTGATTGAAAACAGAACACACAACCCCAGCAGAGGCGTCTTCAGGTGGGATAAGATTTCTCCTCGGCAGTAGCTCGCAAGCTGCCAAGCGATGCCAAGTTTTTTTTTTAACCCACTTAGCCCCTCAAAAAAACAGCGGTCCATCTACGGAGTGTAGTTCTGGCTTTTGGATAATTTGAAGGTGCATGTAAGTGGTTAGTAAGGGAGTGCGTTTTACGTGTTCGGCGATAGGATGCTGAAAAAACAAATGTTCCTCACGAGTAGCCTAAAAGGCACATGTACGAAACACTATTTGTTATATGCACGTATGAAATGGAGGTGTGAGATGGGGGTGTGACTCCTTCGGAGGTTAGCGACGTGCCTGGCTGAATGGCTTCTTATTTTTCACGCTCCCATATTGGTTCAGCATGGGATGCATGTTTACGCTCAAACGGTGGCTGGTCAGCAACGCTGATATTTGCGGCAGTTCAAACACAGCTTTCGGTCAACAACTGGGCCAACTAAGCGCGAAACTTGTTTCGAAGCCGTCGATCATACCTACGCCGGACTGGTGAGGGATTGTCAGCCTCAAATGCCTCGTGGGCTGGAAAATCCTTCTAGATGAGTTCCGTTGCATTGCATCACCGTTTAACCAGCCACGCTCTCGGGCATGCCGTCCAATCCACGCCCTTTGTGCCTGCGCGTCTGAAAGTCAGTTGCCTGAAGAGACCCTTCCCTAGACGAAGAGGAGAAGACCATGTGGTTTTTTTTGGCCTCTTTTCGCAGATCATTGCGGGGGGGGGAGGGGGGTGTCACCATAGCCCAAACTACAACCACGATGTGTCGGTTCAAACTCGGACGAAATTACATACCGACCATGACAGGCAGAAACGAGACAGTTAGCCCGATGGCAGGCCGGTGTAGGAGAAGACAATTAAAAAAACGTACGACTCCGCATAGTTCTGTAACAGCCAGCGCCATCACTCTGCATGCTTGGCAAGCTTCAGCTGAGCTTTGATTGGCATCCAAAGCGGTCCGGGCTGCTACATGGCCTGGCTAATGTGCCTCTCGGCAGCCCCGACGTCGTGACAGCAGCGATAGAGAGTGCTAAGTAAGCATTAATATGCTGCTGCTGAGCGTGAGTAATCCGTAGCGGCCCCAGAATACTCCGTTTGCGAATGGGAGACTTGGCATCCTCTACGCCATACAGCTGCAGGCGCTATCATTTTTGTTATTAGGTCAGTTGCTCACTTCGGGACAGAATGTAACGGCACTTCTGGAC